>JAJDMY020000328.1:0-271859 GCA_022345705.2 Sabuloglossum arenarium
CATCATAATTCCCGCGGTCTCCCTCTCGGATTCGACCCCTTGTCTGGCTGGCCTCCAAACCACGAGCGGCAGTTCGTGCCAATATGAGGGTCCAGTAGGCAAGGATTCTCCCTTGTAGGAACGGGATGTCCACAATAACCCCATAGATAAGACCCGCTCCTGAGCATATAGTAGGGGTCCTCCCACTTCAGTTCGTCAGCGGGTTCACTCTCTCCATCGCGCTTCTCAACAACTCGAATACAACCCCATCGAAATCACATTTCGTGCCAGATTCACATCTGTCTTGACTTGAGAAATCCTTTGAAATTCTGTATGTATGTATTATCCAACCTGCCATTATCAACTCAGATTAACCGCTGCGGCGGTGCCTCAAAATTGACGGACTTTTCCACATTAAGATGGTTGGCGTAAGCTACCGGAGTCTAGAGCAAATAGACATATTCGGTCTTCTCGGCCTCAACCCGAATGGATATCCGGACGTTAGACAACTCAAAAACGCATATAAAAGAGCGATGCTCGTCAGCCATCCGGATAAAATTGCCACCAATCCAAATAGGACAGGAGATAACGCCAAGGCCGTACAACTCAGAGAATTTCTTTGTGATTTCGACCCGGATAGCCCTTACATATGGTGCAGAATTTCAGAACTCTTCCGCAAGGGTAAAGATGGTCGAACATCTAGTAGCCGTGGCCGTGGCCATGTTCCTCGTCCTACCTCGGCAAGTGCTCTTGCTAAGCCCGGCTCTTCGCCTTCGAATCCTATTGTCATTGATGCGCCCGAAATTGGTGCCCCGGCTTCTTTACCGGTCGGTCCCCCAAGCCGCAAAGGAAAAACCAGGGTCAGGACCGAACTGCGCCAGCAACGCCGCAACCACCGATCCTCGTACCATCCGTCATAGGCGTCTGGATGGCGTCCAGCACCGTATGCAGACCAGAGAGATACAGACTTGGGTTGGAGTTAGGATAGCGGTGGTGTGGCTGTGAAACCAGTAACAATGTATATCTCAAGTCATAAAATATAACCCAAAAGACATCACGAGCCGTACGTTATACGTGTTTCCGGCTTTATTGATGGGCATCTAAAAAGGCATTGGCACTGGAGGTACTTCAGCTCGCGTCTTCTTTCCTCCCTGTATTTGCAATGTCATACGGTCTCCCATCCATTCAGACATGCCGAATTGAGTCCCAGAAGGAGTGAACGACAGGAACGCCGTCTGCCGTTCCATCTGGCGATAGAGTGTTTTAGATCTCTCCCGCGCACCCCGTGATGGCACCTGGATACCAAGCGGCGGCATACATAGGTCTCCATCGTTGAAATCACCCAAGACGCCAATCCACGCCCACCCGTTCTCCCAGTCATTGCAGTCTATATGCGCCTCAGTAAGCACGTTGACGAGTATCGCGCGAAGCGTAAAGAGCTCGTCTTCTGTAGTTGAAATCCTAAGTTCCGGTCGTAATTTCTCCCATACCGTACGATATTGCTCCCGCATATGGTTGTCAACGATCTGGAAGAGCAAGTCCACAGCCCGAGTCATATTACAGAGTGACTGCATAAGGGCCTAGCGCAGCCTGACAGCATACGCCCCATCCGAGACTCCTGACTGCGTTCCACCAGCACGATAATCCTTGGACCATATTGGTCCCCGTTCAGTCTGGCCTTGCTCAAGCCAAGTGCCCCAGTAATATACTCCGCAGCGTCCCTTTGGCGGCCGGAGGTGCTCATTACCAGCTTGTCTGAGCCACCATTTGTGGTGGGCATGGCGACAGTTCAATACCGTTGGCGGCGGTTGCAACTCTGTGTATTTTTCAATATTATCTGCTAGAACATTTGCATATCTCCGTCCATCTTCAGAACCATATGAAAACTCAAGCCCTTTAGGGAAAACCGCAAGTATAGCCCTATCCTCACAATCCCGGGCGATATATATATGGTCCTCAGGAACACGATCGTAGCAGCCAGACACCACCAACTCAAAAAGTGCCTCCGTTTTAGCAAGACCCGTCCGATATTCTAGTCAACTTCTCCGAGACGTCTTCGCAGCAGGGTTGGGCCTCTTTGGGGGTGACGGCTTTCTCGGTGGCAGTTTTGCTGCGGGGTTTGTCTATTTAGTGGAGCACCACTTCCGTTTTACTCCCCGTACCGTGCCTGCCCAGGTGTATGCCTCGTATTCTGCCAATTCCGGGTTATAACACTCCTGGCTCTCCTCATAGGCAAGTAGTGCTTGCTTGTATAGAGGGCATTCTTTCTCGTCCTCTACTAGATACCTTGTGTAGCCGTCATCACTCGAAGAGTCACACATCGCAGCAGATACCATATGCTCGATTACCCGCAGCTCGAATGGGCTGTTATTTATGGTACGTTTGTCGGTCAAGTCTAGCCATGGGTATTTGTCCACGCGGATCTTCCAATCCTTGTACTCGAAGGTTTGTGTGTAGCGATCAGGATTATCTGTGCTGAGATCCTCGTGAAGAGTATTCCTATGAAGGCCATCTAGTTAATTCTTGGATATACTCTGAACAAAACGATGGTCTGATGCTTACCAGCCACGGCCAAAGAGCCGGTGCCTGACATGATTGACCCAGCGGCCTATCTTTCTGATGACTGCCTCCTCATCTCGAAAATCTGGATGGTGATCAAGGTCTCAAAGTTCCTGTTCCCAGGCGGGCCTCGCAGTAGCATCGCGAGGAGCAGCATTACCGCCCTTCATAGGATCAATTTAAACCACCATTCAATACCTTGTAGGTCTGGGTTCAGCTTGTCGCCTCAGTACTGCTACCAACTCTGGTTCCTCAGCGCTAGGACAAAAGGAATGGCAGTAGCCCGATGACGCTTGTCACAGAATGCGTCTGATAGTAGTACCTTAGCTCCTTACCGCCAGACCTTACAGAGATATCGAAACAATAGATAGTTGGATGATTGATGACTCTCTTCCACTTTGCAAGTTGCCGCCCACATGCGTATTTCTGACTAAGCATCTTTGGTGCGGCTCATCTGCAAATCAATTGCCTCTTTGCAAAAGGCAAGGCAACAGGCAACGCCACGTCCATTGGATCGTTACGCATGGCTACAGCCCTATTCTTCGGATTAGCTTATGACTACGTAGTAGGTGGAAGCTCCGCAGCACACGGGCCTCTGCTCCATAAGGATCTTTCCCCACTTCTTCATCAACATGACCAACCGAAACTTTTCGCAATGGCTCTGTCCGTACTGCTCCCAGCACTTTTCGACTAGAGAGGATTTACGAAATCACCTTGAGGTTTAGCCACTTCGAACCTGAGATCGAATCTACACTTACATTCTGCAGCTGCGCTGACGCGATCTATTAGAAGTTGTTCTGAAGGCTTTGCTCAACACGACGTGCTTTTCTGCTCACAATGCCGCCGAAGCTCCACCCTGTGCTCAGCCTGCTCGCGCGAGCACAAGGCGGCATGGCTCACCGGACGGGTTGAGGGTGAGCTGCCTGCAGTATACTGTTATAATGTCAATCACTGCGCATCTCGAGAAAGCAAACTTAAGCCTTTCCTTGAAGGGCGAGCCGCGTTGGGTACTAGCAACACGTTCTCCAGGCTGTCACACCAATATCCTAAAGGGCATATTTAGAACCTCCAGTGCATTAGTCGGATCGTCGAGATTCGCCCAGTTACGTAAATCGTCTAGCACGCGTTTTACTTCGTCCAGCGTCCAGCATTATCATTGGAAGTGGTTTACATATCATTGTCATCTCTCATGTTGACTATTACGGTGGGAGGCACATCCGGTCGATAACTTTGCGCTAAAGGAAAAGATCAAACTGCGGCACACTCACTCACCTGGTTGAGTAGTGAGCTTGCCTATATGGGTCTCATCGAGGGGCTCGATGAGACCGATGACATGGAAGCGAACAGGAATCTACATCCCATCATGCGAGCATCAGGAAGCTAGTTTCGAGGTCTTGAGATTTGCTTTCTTTCCAGTTCCATCGAGCCCCTCGATGTTATCCTATAAGGCACCCAACACAAAGAAAAGATCAAACTGCGCACTCACCTTCTGCCTCACCCAGTTGCTGCCGCTTTAAACAGTGAGCACCGAACTTACCTATATGGGTCGCATCGAGGGGCTTGATGAGACCGATGATTTGGAAGAGGACAGGAATCGAGTCACATCGAAGGGCTCTCAATAGATGACTATATTTACTACCTTAAATGATGCTCTACGACATAAAAAACTAAGTTTTGTTCACTTCTCTTAGGGATCAGAGACTGTATGACTCATTCGTTAAATAAAGAAAGTTATCCTAAACTAGTTATTACCCCACATCCCTAGTAGTTACATCAAAAGTACTGTATCTACATTGTCTATCACTCAGCCATGTCTACGTATGGTACGCTTCGATTTGACGTTGCCACTACTGTCTGGAAACACGCTCTGAGCGAGCTTGAAGACGCTTTACCACTACTTCCACCTCAATGTGATGCGTTGAAGAAACTACTTCAAGATATGGCCATAGCCCAGTCAAAGCCAATAGACAAGGTAAGCAATATCCTTTGCCTTTAGTTTCTGACCTGTCGATAGATCATTAAGCTTATTCCAATGGTATCTAAGTTTATCAAGCCAGTGGGCTGACATTAGCGCAAGTGAGAGCATTGTTGGACCTGCCACACCTCGGGCCCAAATCAGAGGATATAACGGTCCCAAGTCCGGATCCACTGGAAGGACTCCGATACTCTTGTGTCTACTGGGTCCGACATGTCTGCCAAGTCTGTTCGCAGCTTGATCTATATCAATCTGTTGAGGAGTTCCAGGAGAATGCGTTTGATCTGCACGATAACGGTCATGTCCATAGGTTTCTAAAGGAACATTTCCATCACTGGTTAGAGGCTCTAAGTCTGATGGGAAAGACCTCTCTCTGTGTTCTGATGATTATCCAACTGGAAAGTCTTACCGTAAGTGAGGCATATCACTGTGCTATCTTTGCAGATGCTAACGGAGTTGGACAGCCAAAGCTGTATGCCCTTGTTTGCGACGCAAAGAGATTTATTCTCAAGTTTAGGTCGGTTATCGAATTGGCGCCTCTCCAAATTTACAACAGCGCTCTTCTGTTCAGTCCTCAAGCAAGTATTGTTCGAAACTTGTTTCAAAAGGAGATTGATTGTGATGCCTATCTCCAATCGTCGTGCGTGTCGCGCACCCTGCTGCTGTTTCTTCATCCTTCGTCTCTCCGCGGCTATCCGACACCAGTACCCGCCCTCCATCTTCGTCGCGCACCTCCCAGCTGCTGCATCTTCGTATCTTCATCACTCGCCACACACCAAGGTCATCGACAACCTTCAATGCCGCTCCTTCGTGTCTCTACTTCTCTCAGCCATCCCAATACCCGTCGCTCGTCACCATTCCCTACCCTACATCTTCACGGCACACTTTGCCGTCGCAGTTACTACTACCTAGAGAGCCAGGACGTCGCATAGCTGTCATCAGCAAGCTCCGTGAGAGTCAGTCAAGGCACAGCGAAGACCTCGATCGTAGCATGATTTTCGGCATTGGCAACGCTATCCAGATTGTTTCGTCTCATAATGCCCAGCTTGTGAGAAAACACGATTTCACAAACCCTTACCAGAGCTGATGTGTTTGAGGTACATGAGTGATGTCTCGGTCAATGTATGGACATGGTTGTCCTGTAGTGAATAACCAAATTTGGATTGTGCCGTCGGAACCGCGCCATCCAAAAATAGCATCGCCATGAGTTCGTTGACCACTGCATGGATGGTTACGCCACTCATCGAGGAGCGTAATTTGACGAATAGCGTACAACACATCTCATCGATGTCAGCATAACTAGATGGATAAGTAAGCAACAGCCCAAAAGAACAGACTATACACCTGCTGCAGAAAATACCAGATGCCAGTTGTTGATCATTGTGCCAACCTGTAGTACTGTCCCTGAGCCAACACTAATACGCAGTACTGCTCTGTTATTGTACATTGCAGCCATATCATTCAACTAGGAAATTAGACTACCATGCTTGTATTTGTAGAGCCTACTCAGTAAGGGCATCGTGAAATTCTCACTTTGTGAGAATTGCGTACGGCGGTACTGGTATGCGCAAAACTGTTATTGAAGAGTATGGTTGTTGCCACTCGTCGAATGGCTGCCCGAAGTTTGGACCCTCGGTTCTGGTTTGGATGCGGACACATCTTCGGCAATGGAGACCACCATCCTTTCAGCGGGTGGGGATAAGGTGTGAGAGGCGGAGCCATGGATTTTTGTTTGATGCCTCCATAAGATATGTATGTATGTTGTATGTACAGTACATACTTACGTTTGACCGTTGATGCTTCCGGTAGACAAAAGCCAAAGAAATAGGGAAAAAAGCCCATGCAATCCCCCCCGCTATATTGTATACTATACAACCCTTTTTACCAGAGACGGGAAGGAAAAATCTACTAGAACAGAGATCACGATATCAAATGTTTCCTCCCCTCTTGATTTCCGACGCCCGTTCTAAGCGCCCCCTTAAAAAAAAAGGCTTGAATTTGCACTTTTTCATCATATCAGAGTTCAAGAACACTGTCCCATCTCCAACTTCATGCAATATTCCCCGCCATACCCATGAACAGCGCCTGGACCGCCAACTGAAGCGACCACAGACCCACCTTCTTCAGCCGTCTCATGCGCGCTTGGTCGTCCATGACATTCCTAGCGAACGCCTCATACGTCTGGACAACGGGGATCACAGGGTCAGCAATTATCCCAAATTAATAGCTACACTCGCTCATGACAGTAAGACATACCTCTGCTGACAAATCATCCATCAATCCACTATCAAACGCCGTCCAACTACCGTCAAACTCGCTCGCGCGCTTGACCACCCGGCAAGTTATAGGGATGAATGTCCGCCGGGAGTTGATGTAGGCCACGATAGGCCGGACGAGTGCGTTGTTAACGTAGGACAAGTCTCTGGTGAAGATCGGAACAGCAGCCCGAACATCATTAAGGTGTATTTTCAAGTCCATGACTAAGAATCTCTTGTCTCTATCACCATTGGGGGATGGAGGCGGTGGCTCTCTTTGAAGCTGTTCTGCCTTTCCATTATGCTGGATATTGTTGTTGATTGTGTCAGAGTCCCTGAAGCGATCAAGATGGCGATTCGCAGTGACTGTCGCTTCCATTTTGTCATAGAAGTCAGATACAACTTTGGCGATACTGTCGTCGTTTTCTGCTGGGAACATTATATCCGCAATGATGTCCACATTGCCTTCATAAATCCATGAGAAAGGCCCTTCCACGCCCCGGTTTAAGTGGTCGATATTCAGACCATCTATTCGGAGACGACTATGTTTTTTCCATGGATTGGGCCCACCGTTTGCTTCTGCGCCATTAGTGAGCTGAGCCCCAGTATAACCATGGGTTTGCCGGGGATGAATAGTAAAAAGGGATCCATCGATAGATCCATTCATAGTGTTTGCGGAAAGGAAATCGTAGAAAAGAAACTGTTTCCGTAATTGCGGCAATTCACAGGAATATATGCTGACGGGGAACGGCCTGAAATCGTTCGGTTGGTGGATAGTTACTAATAAATCCTCCATTTTGAAAAAATCGATTTCGAAATCCCCGGAGTTATGCTCGTGCCTGTAGGTTCGAGGGTCGATGTTATCTCCAGAATATTGAACGCTACTTCTATCAACTACCCCTCGAATTCCCTTCACCTCCACATCCCTTAATAGACCCTTTCCATCAAACCACTTGGCAAAGGAAAGTGTGACGTTTACAGTGTCGATCGTTAAGTCGAATTGAGTGTAGTTGGTATCCTCCTCTTGCTCTTCATTAGATGCCTCGCTGCTCTCCTCCCGTCTCCCTGCGGCTGCCGCTGCGGCAGCTGCGGCAGCCGCAGAGGTCGATGAGCCTTTACTTACTTTTGAATTACCTTGCCCAGGACGCCGGGATACAAAAACATTCGTAAAAGTGATCACGCCATCCTTCCACTTCGGAACAACAGCAGACTCAAAGATAACCGTGACGCCCGAGGACTTCGTGAGATAATTACCGATCCATCTGGCCAACGTTTCTGATCCTCATGTCAGCAAAGCCCAGCATTTTCTCCAGTTAGAAACATACCCTGTGCAAAAACAGTGTTGACAAGAAGTATAGCGATTGAGAAGAAAGTCGTGGTCCCGACTATTATCCATATCACATGACCCAAGAGAACCCAAGAAATGAAAGCACTGATATCATCCATATTATACGGTCGTACACTCCTTATAGAGAACCACTTGAATCTCACTTTCATCCGAGACCAGAATCCAGTGGCAGCTGCCAAGAGCTCATCCTTAGTTGGTCGGTGATACTGCGATAAATGCGGTAAACGGTCAAGCAACTGGTGAGCTGAATTCTCTGTGCTTGATGCGGCCGCTGCCTTGCCATTTCCCTTCGAAGCTGCAGCATCTTTTGGCTTATCACCAGCAGTCTCTTTGTTATTCCTCCCATCAGTTGCAGAACCAATGTTCCTCTTTCCACCCCCACCGCGCCTGCGAGAATTACTGTGGATGTTTCTCCTCCAGGCAGACTGCAGCGTATATGCCAATTTCCTCCTCTCTGCAAGACATAATCCATTCTCTACTGAATTCGTGCATGTCGTGACTGCAGTCTCCGTCGCGGTCGTACAAGGGTTTGCTCCAAAGGCGAAGAAGCCCCCTGATGCAAAACTCCTCGTAAGAGCGTATTTTGAAAACTTTGGGGGCGTGCTGAAGAATCTTGCGCCATCGAATCTTGTGAAGTTCTGTTTTGCCGTTCGGTGGATCAATGAGTCCCTTATAGAAGCTCTGGTGGCGGCACGTCTTGTAGCTGCGCCTTTAAAAAGAGGATCCAGAGACTCCCAGAGATAAGTATATATCCGGCGTCCAACATTTCCGTTCGTCATCTCGGATTCATATCGATAGCAACTGCTGCATCCTTGAGGCGTTGCTTGTTGCAGGATGGCACATGTTGTGATTGCCCTAAGGTATGTCGAAGTACGAGGGGAAGGTTTTCGCGAAACGGGAAGTTTGTCCGACTGTGTTAGAGAGCCGCACAAATTTCTTGTGAGACTTTTGAGCATTTGAATTGAACAACGCCTCCTTCGGGCACATTTGGTTTTCGAAGATCACGGCTTTTAGCTAATATTTACTAGGCGCCACAGAGCTCCGGATTCTCGATATAGTTGGGTGGCCTAGTCGTTCTGTGTGGTGTGGTGGATTCATCCCACAAACGTTCCAAAAGAAAATATGCCTGCGCCAACAGCACTACAAAGACGGCCGGAGGAGCTTGCAAACGGCGCTGAGAGCGTACCCTTACCCATGGAAGGTGAGCTATCTAGCACTCGCATATGCCATTGTAGGGTAGTTCTAACCTGGTTGTATAGTGGACGACGAACTCCTAATCGACCCCGCAAACTCAACACTCACCGAGATATCCTCCCCAACAGCACCTGTTGCCTCTGAAAACGACACAGAAATGCACATTGATGAGGAGGGGCGACCTCGGTTTGCTCCAGCTAAGAATTCGGTATGTATTTCAACAATTCATTTTTTGCGATTTCCGGTTCTAATCAACAACAGGACGGACCCCTCAAAGTCGAAACCCGAAAAGTGCCTATTCCTCCCCACCGCATGACACCTCTCAAAGCATCATGGCCCAAAATTTACCCACCGCTTGTGGAACACCTAAAACTGCAAGTCCGCATGAACATCAAAAATCGCGCCGTTGAACTCCGCTCTTCAAAACACACAACTGACCCAGGTGCCCTACAAAAAGGCGAAGACTTTGTCAAGGCTTTCAGCTTAGGATTTGACGTGGACGATGCGATTGCCTTGCTAAGACTTGACGACCTATATATCGAGACTTTTGAGATCAAGGACGTGAAAACCCTTACTGGGGAGCATCTGGGAAGAGCGATTGGTCGGATAGCAGGGAAAGATGGGAAGATGAAGTTTGCTATTGAAAATGCCAGTCGAACGAGGGTGGTATTGGCGGATCAGAAAATCCATATCCTAGGAGGATTCCAGAATATCCACATCGCAAGGGAGGCGATCGTCAGTTTAATATTGGGTAGCCCTCCTGTGAGTTCCTCTTTCCCTAGCCGCAGTCAAACCTACTCGCATTACTGACTGTTCTCCCGGAAAACAGGGCAAGGTTTACGGCAATTTGCGTACGGTTGCTTCACGTATGAAGGAACGTTTCTGATCGCATATTTTGTTCTTACATTTAGAGCACATGTGATCCATGTATACTTGCTTCTAGTGGCGTTGGATGGCAGGAACGACGAAATGTCATGAAATTTGAACTTATCATGATTCACACACATCCAAACTTTATAGACTCTCCATCCCCGATTCCCCGCCCCTTTTTTTTCAGACGAGAAGGCGCACGACACAGGGGATTTAAGATAGTAATAGTTAGGGAGGTCTATAGTGTCAAGGAGAGTATAGATGGTAAGGAATGTGAATAGGATAAATGCAGGCCACTAAAGATCGTTGTTATGGTGGGGTGGGGGGTTCGGCATTTCTGAATGATCTGTGAAGCCATATACATAACTACTTCCAAAAGACCAAATTCATAAACCGAAGATGACAACCCCACCAGAGCATTTCTTTTCCACAAAAAGCCAAAAACAAAAGAGACCAAGGTTCGATTCTTCGAGGCATCACAAAAATTTTTTCTCCTTTTTCCCCTTTCTCCCGATCTCTCATCCCATTTATTGTGTCTGCTCTTTTTTATTTAGAGTGCGCGCTGGTTATTGTGTTGGAGGCTGTTGGCATAACGTCCGTCGCCGACAACGACGATCGAAAACACTTCCTGGGTGGTCCCACACACACTCTCTCTCTCCCTCTCTCTCTTCACAGAAAGGAGTGCACACCCAAGAAAAGACGCAAATCTATACCAAGAGATTGATGACTGACATACAGATCTCGTCAGGTGAGCACAGGCATAAGGGGCTTCTATTGCGAAGAGGGCATTCTGCAGGACATGCTTTTCTGTATAAAATAGGGGGAAATGTGCAGACTTAATATCAAGAGATCGGCGCACCAGCAAATCCACTGGGATATACCCTATTTCTTTTGGGGGTGAGCTTCATAAATCACAGCACACCTCTTGTTAAGTTAGATGCAAGTCAAGTGTTGGGCAAAAACAGCAGCATGTTTCTTTTAGATAAACGGGCTTTTAAAACCTCTTGAAGAGCATGAGAGAGAAAAACGCCAAAAGAATGCAAGAACAAAGCCCTTAGAAAGCCCTCCAATAACCATAATCTCAGACGAGAAGATCAAATTTCAGACTACCATATAAGTATATCGTCAGCTCGGGAGCAATAGCAAGGGACATCGCACATTAGGAAACCCACCCAGATGATTTGGGAGTAAGAAATTAGCAATCCCTTCCTTAATTGCGTACTCATGTTGGCAGTTCCCGCAGACGAGTTTGCCTTCCGTGACCTGCGTCTGCATGTCATATCCCAGAAACGGACTCAGTCAGCAAATAGATACCACAGAGAGAGAGCTACCTTGGAGATCATTAGGAGGAAGGACTGGGGGACATGTTGCAATAAGGTTATCCCACGGCTATGTAAACTCGAAGGGAAAGGGAAATGAGGAAGCCCTGTGGAAGAGGGAGGATAGAGGCAATATGGACGTAAGGGTGAGAGGTGAAATCAAAATGGAGCAAACACACCTCTAGTAGTAGAGTATGAAGATCTTTGAGAACCTGCTCGTCATCGAGCGACTCCCCTTCAGGCTTCTCAACAGGAAGCGTCGTGAACCCTAGCTATTAAGCCTCAACCACGTCAGCACCTTCCCCATAAATATCCACATAACCACTCCAGGAAACATAAGGAAAGCGCATAGAGGGTCATTCCCCCTCCTCATCATGCCATAACTCCCCCAGGAACAGACATAGAAAAGAATCAATCACCAACCCAAAAAAAAAGCATTTCAAACAAAGACAACCAAAATCAAGCAAAACTCCTTCAACACACCTCCCCAGCCGTAACCCTCAACCCCTCCCAATCCACCCTCGACAGCACATTCCTCACGAAACTTGGGTTAAACTCCATCTCCTGCTGCACAAGCTCCGCATCCCTGAAATGCAGCGGGAACGACGTTGCAGAGCTCTTGCACGTCTTGACTGCGCAAGTCAGGAAGTTGACCGTTAGGATTTTCATGATTGTTTGATTCTTGAGATTTTAGATGGGAGAAGATTGGTGTTGTACGGTGCGTTCTTTTTTGGAGTTGGCGAGATACTTCCTTCATGTGCACCTCACCCAGTGCCGCTTTAAATTCGCCCTGAGCTCGCACGAGCATACCAACTTCATCCTTCACGCTTCCAACCCAGCGAGTCATGTGTGGAGCTAATTATTTTATTAGACCAGCCTTCACCTCTATGGTTTCTGGGATTGCTTGCCTAAGACTCAGTTAAACATCAAAAACAGCGAGCATCTACCCCACCGACACTCTCGTTATCATCATCTTCATATCATCATCCCAGCCAAATCAATCACTTTGAGCATGCCCCGCGACCGGCAAGTTCAAGTTAACGTCAATGGACGCACTTGGAATGGTGTCCAAGACCAGTTAAAGGATGCAATATGTGCTCTTCCCCCGCAGTTTGATCTGGTGAAGGACTTTCTCGATGGCTTAGTGAAGGCAAGAACCAGAGACAGTTAAGTGCACTCCATCTAACAGAGCCTCATTAACCTTAATCTGCGCTGTCACATCTTGTAGGTGCACAATGCCAGCCGACTCAAACTCGAGCAAGCGAGGGCGTTGCTTGGAATCGAGTTTGACCCCGAAAAGAAAGATTACTTGTGGGATCTGAAAGAGGGGGTTATCGCGCAAGATAGGAGCTGGAGCTCATCATGGGAGAGTATCGCTACGCCTCCCTGTAGCTCCGTATGACTGAGCATACTGGCTGATCATCAAACTGCCGGAACGGTAAATGCGATTGCGCAGATCAAATCATCCCGGTATTATAAATATGGTGACGAAGCACTCATTCGGTCTATTGTTGACGTCCTTCTCTGTGGACGGCTCGAGCATCTCGAGGACATAGGGGCAAATAAGCATCTTCATGTCGCTGCAGAAGTTGATATACAAACTAAAGCCCGAGATCCGAAGGCTATGGATCCCTCTGGCCCTAACAAAGTAACAATCAAAGGCCGTGCTGATTGGACGATTGGGTATGCTCTGTCGAAGAAGAGTCTCTCGAGCAAGTTGGTCATTATCGAGGCCAAACGGGACGGCAGGACCTCCGAAGGCATTGCCCAGCTTATGTGCTATCTTGCTGAGGTGCAAGATGCGCGGGCGGCGGAGGATAAGACGAATCAGCAAGTCTTCGGCATCCTGACAGACTCGAGCGAGTTTCGGTTTGCATTTCCCAATGAAAGTCGGCAGATGTTCCTGTCAGATCCACTTCTCTGGAGGAGCAATGCACCTCGCATCGTCGCATTTCCCGACCATATCCTTCAGAAGGCCATTGAATCATCACCACACACGAATCCATCAAAGTACAAGAACAGACAACTCTTGAATTATAATCGTCACCTTCGCAGCGGTTTCGAATATGGAGAAGGCTCGGACCTCGATAATCTCTCGGAATCGAAGCCTGCGGTGGATGTAGATGATGGCTCAGTGATGCGTTTGGTGGACGATGATGCAATTGTCTGTATCACGATTAATTCTCAGGATGAATATTATATGGAAGTCTAGCATCTCATCTACTCAAAGACTCAGTATCCACTGTATTCGTAGCTTTAGCACACTTGGCATCACAGATGACTAGTCTAATGATTTAGGGACCTGGTATCCAATGCATACACCTCCCGGAATGTATGTTCATCCCCATCTAAAGCGAGTGTACGCTCCCCGCCCCCTCCGCCTTTAGACTAGTTTCGGTGGTGTTCATTGCAAAATTCGAGTCAAGTTTATTTAGTTACCATACATATAATAATAAAGGAACTACTTATCCAAGGCTTCCACGACTTCGTAGAGCAATTGACCGAGTAGTTCTGGTCATTCTAAGCAAACTTGAGCTCGTGATGCCAGAGAGGTTGGATACTCCAGTGAGTGAGATCCCTTGTTGAGTTGCCAGCTCACTCGCTCACGCGAGCACAGGGCGGCATCGCTCACCCGCCAGATTAGGGTTGAGGTCGCCACGGATTTCTGCTATCTTGGCGTGGTTTTGATATTTGTTATGGAATTGTTTTCTTTTACTTGGAGGGAATTTACCAACGTGTTGCTTTTCTATCTATAGAGATTTAAGAAAAGGGGTTATTTACTCGCAGCTCAATTCCCATGCGTGTATTTATCACTCAGGTCAATGACACAATGCACCATAAGCAATATTCCGTTTCTATAAAATCGCAGGCTTTTCCCTTACCCGAGGAAGTTAGAAGGGATACATGCTTTCCCGGAAATTTAGTTTAGAATAGATGGAGTGGATGGATTTGTGGGCAGCGTACTTTATACATGACGCACATTCCCGACATAGCAATACAAATATCAACTACTAATACTCCTTGACAGTCTCACCGTAAACCAGTACCCCCCCCTCTAAGCGCTAGTCGCCGGCCAATGTTCCCAAAGCAGACGCAGCTGCAGAACAGGACACTAGCTATCCAAGTGCCGACTCCAATGGTCTCTGCACTGACAAACCCTCCACTCACGGGCCATGGAGAATACCCCACGCTTGTCGAAGCATTCGGAGATGTTGTCGCAGGAGTCGGTACTATTTCCGGGTTGATTTTGAGGAGGAGGACTGTACCGCTAAGACCAACGACTGCTGAGAGAATGAAACCAGGTTTGCTACGGTCGATGAGGTACCAGAGAACGGGGTTGACAAGGGAGAGCGTCAGTGAGACTTGCAGCGTTGATTGCCAAGGGAGCTTGCGCTGAGGTACGAATCATGGATTAGCCTCGTTAGCAAGATCATTAATGGATAGTTGCAAATGCACCACTTACAATGGCAAATGCAATTCCAACAAATGCTCCCACGCTTCTTACGACAGGATTCCAATCCGCTGCTAAGCCATGTCCGATCTTGCGAGATCCCCCGCTCTCCTCTCCATTTCTTCTGGTTTCACTATCCTTCCCCTTTGTGTCTACGCCTTCCTCCCATCCAAGCTTATCTTCCCAAAGGAAGTCCACCCATGGAAGCAGGCTTCCTAGGCCAACACCTGCGAACCCCCAGAAGACTAGATAGCTCCAATCAGACCGTGCAAACCCCTCCACTCGCACAGGAGCCACATTGCGATTGTCGTGAAGGTGAGTGACAATGATCCCGTATGCAATGCCAAACACGAAAAGAAGTATTGTTCTAAGGGCGAGCGTCAGAACGAAGTTCTTGAAGCCCAGATGATTCCCGTGGTGCGGAGGCATCCGCTGTGGTATCCACTTCCTCGATGCCGGTTGTATGTTCTCATAGCTCTGCCGCCTGCTATCCTCCTCTGTTCCAGTTCCCCATGTTGTTGATGTCTCCTCCCTGTCGCCGTAATCGCCGCTAGGTGAAGAATAAATTCCGAATAGGGTTGATGAGGTGAGATTTAGGATCGAGCGGCTTCGAAGTGGAGCAGCTCCGTTGTTAGGTCTTGCATCGAGGAAATATGGGTTGCTGTCAGGTGTAGGAGAGTTCGAGGACTCAGTAGACGCCGGGGTCATTTCAAATGTACGGCGTGGAATTGGTCGGACAATGGGAGGGTCGTGAGACGCCATTATGTAGTAAAACACGCGGCTGACGGAGACCGTGTCGGGCCGCGATGGTTCTCCAAATAGTACGTCCTTTGAGTAGAGATTTAAGCACCGTGGACTGCTAGCCCTCGATAGCTCTAAAGCCTTCACTAAAATATGTCTATCGCCAGTAGACCTGCCGAATAGAAATGGGAATATCGATCCCGGGTTGAGGAAGTGGGGGATAGGATTCTTATAAGCTGATTGAACAGAAAAAGTTATACAGTCATCCCCCAGGATTGGTCATGCGACTCATTGACCTCCGCAACGTCTTAGCCCCTCAAACTGTAGCGAGTAAATTAGAGGGTTCAGAATAGCAAAGATGGGCGTTATTGCATCACATGTGCGAAGATTATATTGCCCTGCAGATTGCTAAGGAGAGCAGCGTTCTGCGAGGGGCGAGTGGGGTTGGAGGTTGAAGTGTTGAGATAGGAAAGACCAGCGGAGAGGCTCTAGCACGTGAAAATGGCTGAGAAAGAGCTTGTGCTTGCACCTTTCCACTCTCGGATCCTACATATCACATTTCAAATTTGAATATCTTCCCTCTCAACTGGCCGACGAACCGCTGCTTGGCAGGCCGTGAACGTATCGTTCTCTCCGATGGTACTCCGTACTGCGCTTCTTGTACCTACACAATGATGACATGCTCTATGGCCGGGAATCCAAACAGCAGATGGCAAGACATTCAGAAACCCTTTAATCTTACTTCGCTTTGAACGATGAGCAACTTTTTTTTGTCTATCCCTAATGTTATGGACTGAGAAAGGTGATCATCACTATACCTTCGCGTGCAGTAAGGTCCGAGGACATCAGCACGGATGATAACCGCTGACGTTTACATTTTATGCAAACGTAAACTGCGTAGTGATGGCCCGTGCAAACATCAACACAGTTGTTCCAGTCCACGCTACGTATTTGAATCATCTCCAGCATCTTGCCTATACGGCATTCAGAGTAGAGAATCCATTGAGCAACACTTCGTAGTATCAATCGAGGATAGGGTCCAGTGTATTGCCTCTGTAAAGTCAAGGTGCTGTCAGCTTCTTAATCTACATTAGAAGTATGGTACGAAATGAGAAAATCAATCGGTGAAGAATTTGTTCACTTACGCAACAATATTCGCCCAACCTATCAAGCGCCAGTGTTTATCTATACGTCTGCTCAATGCAATCTTTTCTCCGATTTGTGTGCAAGCTGGACTTGTCAAGCTCAATTTCGCAGCATCGGCCTTCACTCCCATAACCTTACAACCCGTTGCGGTTGAACCAATGTTGACCATGAGAATTTCATTCTTGGCCAATTTAGCCACCTTAGCTTGTTTTCCGTCTGCGGTTTTGACGCCGAGAAGACGCCTTAGAAGAAAATAGTTGACTTCGAGTTCGGTGTAGATATCTGGGAGCTGGCCTTTGAGACCAAGGACGAATCCAACCAGGCGATCCGCTCGACAAAGAGTAGGATCTATGCGTGTGCCGACACCTGGAAGGGAAATTGGTTAACATCCCTCATAGCAACAAAAAATTATGATTGTAACGCACCAATCAAACCCCCCGGGACGGCAAATTTAAGATCGTTATGCTCCGCAAATAGCGTGACCACACGGCTGAAAATAGGTTTGCATTGGATTTTACCCTGCTCATCCTTCGAAATAAGCCCTGGGCGGATTTCAATCTCGTCGCCTAACTTGAGTACACCATTCAAAATACTACCACCAGCGACACCTCCTTTAAGATCCTCGATCTCCGCACCAGGCTTATTGACGTCGAAGGATCTGATAATTATCATGTGAGGAGACGCCATGAAATCTCTCACAGGAACTGGGATCTTCGTAACTAGATGCTCGTTTATAGCATCAATGTTGTATTTTAACTGGGCGGAAATGGGAATAATTGGCGACCCGTCAGCAACGGTGCCACGGATGAACTTCAGGATGGATTGGTGGTGTTGCTCAGCGCCCTCCTCGCGCATAAGATCAACCTTATTTTGGAGGATGATGATGTGATTTAGTTTCATTATCTCAATTGCAGCGAGATGTTCAGAGGTTTGTGGCTGGGGGCAGGTTTCATTGCCGGCGATGAGCAGAAGAGCGGCATCCATTACTGCAGCACCAGAAAGCATAGTGCTCATGAGAATGTCGTGGCCAGGGCAGTCGACAAATCTAAAGAGTTAGTAAATCCTCTCTGTAAAAGACGGGGACGCTATAGTGGTTATGGACTTACGATACATGTCTCATCAATCTATATCGTCCCGTACAACCCTCTCTCTCGCACGGAGGGTCGACCTCCTTGTCGCTCTTATAGCTTCTGTAACAGCCTGGTCTTGGACATTCCCCGTTGTCGCATTTGTAGATTTTGGCATTTGCGTAGCCCAACTTGATCGTAATATTCCTCTCCAACTCGTTCTTGAAACGGACCGTCTGCACACCAGATATGGCTTTGACAACCGTAGATTTTCCGTGTGCCACATGCCCAATAGTGCCTATGTTAATAGTTGCTTGTCGTGCAATGATTTCGGGGGATAGTGGGGTGAGCGTCGTTAGATCAAGGTCGTTTGGGTCGGGCTGCGCAGGTAGCTCTGGTCTCGCTGGCTCTGGTAGAGGTGCCGGCCGTGATGATCGTCTGAGAGCAGACCTCCTCTCCGGCTTCTCATCATCTTCCGCCTCGACATTGGTGGGTTTTAACTCTGGTGAAGAAGGGGGAGACTCCTCCTCCGAGAAGTTTCCGTTCGTTGCCATGAATGTTGTGGGGTATTGTCACAGCCCAAGGAAGCGATACGATGAGAAATTCAGTGTGTGGACTCGGAAAGTTGGAGATCCAAGGATTAACCGACAGTTTTCCCAGTGGATCTGAAAACTTGTGTCAAACGGCCTGTGAGGGATGATTGATATATCTGACGGCCGTGTTGTCAGTTTGTGAATCAGTTTCGCTTCAGTATTTTAGCTTGGCAAATGTGATTAGTCATACTATTTTTTTCTCCATTTCTCATTAATGACCTTTTAATTGTTGATTTCGGGCAGCCAGCGGATAAAATACATGGCTCGAGTGCTTACTTGTTTCCCTCTTGGACTTGCAATTCGTATAGGAAGTCTTGTTATTCCAACTACTATAATGAGAGTAATCTAAGACGTAAGGAAAAGCATACGGGGAATTCCCCGAAAAATGTCAGGATGTATCTTCCAACCACTGTTAAAACTATATCTGAGAAATAGAGCTTAATGGTGGAAAAGTCGGACGCTTTGTTCAACGAAGACTATTCCTAGCTTCTCAGCAGTTTCGTATACAGCAGCGTCATTCACACTGCCACCAGGGGCGGCAACATACTTCGCACCAGATCGCGCGGCACGGAAGATGTTGTCGACAAATGGGAACTAGAAAAATCAGCAATGGCCTAGGAGAATACAAAGTGGGCGATTGGTAGTGTGGACTTACAAAAGCGTCACTAGAGACAGCTACTTCACTCAATTTCGCCATGTGTTCTCCTATTTCTTTCTCTGTAAATTCTGCAGGGACTTCTTCGAAAACGGCCTCATACATCTCTCTCTCGGGTCCTGACTTTGGCAGCTCACCGCTGACCAGGAGGTCAATGGCGTTACTCTTATCTGGTCTCTTAGTTCCCCTTTTCCACTTTATGCCCAACACTCTCTCATGGAAACGCAGCCACCAATTGTCCGCTTTGGACCCCGCCAGCCGAGTACAGTGGATCCTTGATTGTTGTCCCGCACCAAGGCCAATGACCTGTCCGTTTAGTGCGTAGCACACGGAATTGCTTTGGGTGTATTTTAGAGCAATTGTAGCGACAGCTAAGTCTCGTTTTGCGGACTCAGGAAGTTCGGGTGAATCCTTTGGCGTAATGATTGAAGTGAAAGTCTTCGGTGTTATCTGGACGTCGTTGCGATGCTGCGACATGAAAATTCCATATACAGCCCTTGTCTCCTGAACTGGCGGTTCATAGTACGGGTCCATTTCCAGCACCAAGTATTTGCCGCCTTTCTTTTTCTTCAGTATCTCTAGGGCCTCCGTTGTGTATCCGGGCGCAATAATGCCATCAGAGACTTCCTTTGAGATAATTTTCGCAGTTGGCACGTCAACCTCATCACTTAAAGCGATCATATCCCCAAAGCTGCTCATCCGGTCTGCGCCTCTCGCTCGCGCATATGCCTGGGCTAGACCTGAATGCTCAAGACCTTCGATATCATCTACAAAGTAAACTTTTTTTTCTTTTTCGGTCAACGGCACTCCGATTGCAGCTCCAGCTGGGGAAACATGTTTGAAGCTTGCAGCGGCCGGCATGTCGAATGCTTGCTTTAATTCTTTTACCAGAGGCCACGAATTTAGCGCGTCAAGAAGATTGATATAACCTGGAGACCCTCCAAGCACTTTAAAGGGTAGTTTGCCTCCTTTGAAATATGCCGCAGCTGGCTTCTGGTGCGGATTGGCTCCATACCGGAGTGATAACTGTTGCACACCATCTCCAGCGTACTTCTTCCTGAAGAAATCTGCAATGGCGGCGTCATAGTCTGCAGTATGCTCAAATGCTTTAAGGGCATAAAGGTTCCTGCTTCTTTCCGTTACCTCTCCTTTTTCGAGTTCCTGCAAAAACTCTGGATAGTCGTTTGGATCACTTAATATAGTTACCCGTCCATGGTTTTTGGCAGCAGCCCGTATTAGAGTAACACCCCCAATATCGATTTCTTCTACCGCTTCTGGAATCGTAACGTTGATTTTAGCGATTGTATCCTTGAATGGATACAAGTTGCACACCACGTAATCAACTTTGTTGATATTCTGTTCGGCCAGGTCCTTTTCATCCGAAGCTAGATCACGCGCAAGTATACCGGCATGTACAGCAGGATGTAGGGTCTTCACCCGTCCAGAAAGCATCTCGGGGGCATGAGTAATAGCGGAGACATCTCTGCAATTGCGAAGATAACTATCAGCGATTGCCCTCCTGGAGGATGAAGCACGGGAATTCGTAATAATTATGAGTTGTTGAGAAAGCCTTACTCAACCGGAAAGCCAGCCTCTCTGATGAGTTTAGCCGTTCCTCCAGACGCCAGTAGACGAACTTTGTTCTTGACTAAGCCCTTCGCCAGATCAAGTAATCCGGTCTTGTTATAGACGGAGAGGATAGCTAAGGGTCAACTTGCGTCAAATTGGTGTCAATGTAGCCTTATGGGTAAACTTACCCGTCTTGGGAATCCCGTCAGAGGCCATCGTGAAGCCTTAGGTATAAAACAGGGATGCTTAGCAAGTTCAAGATAAAGAAACGAAAATCGTGCCTGTTTAGGAGAGGCCTTCGTGTGGGTTAGGGATAAATTTGTAGCAGCTATAACCCCAGTCAGACAACGGCCATGGTCCTATCTAGCAAACTCAAAGGTGAAATGTGAGAACACAAAGGCTGAGATGCGAGTTTTAGGAAGTCAGATAATACAAGTCGTGAAGTTGATGAGATTTAAATCATGTGAAGGCAAAGAGGTGACTGTATTTTACTCCGTACGGAGTAGATGTTGGAAGAAAAGTATGAGAGCGCAAAGAGACTGTAGTTATACGAGAAACATACCGGGAAAAAGACGTAACTCTGGTAGCAACTTGAAACAGAGATCGCCACCATCAAGTGCAAGTAATCGTTTGGTGGTAGATCCTTAAAGCAGCGGCCCAAGCTGGGGCCACTACCTCCATCAAATTTTCGCTCGTTTTTGATTCCTTTCCTCTTCATATAACAACGCAAATTCACATTCTCAATAAAAGCATTCCTATGAGACGCCTGCCATCTTCATGATGGCTAAAGGTTCCATGAAATACGGAAATCGTCAGTAGAATGGAGATCAGACATCGTGGTTGATCTTGGGTGCAGCGTTTTCCTAACTGACTGACAGTTGGTGGAAAGGGCCGCAATGATTGGCTGTACATATTTACCAACGAAGTCCGATGAGATGATTTTGCATTTACACAGATTGGCTGGCTGCAGTATCCTTTGTAGAAAGGCAACATGATTCAATGTACGAGTAGTGTTGCTCACAAGATTTAAAAATCTCATCCTTGGTAAACTTAATTCATCCGCGCAGATTTTTGTTTCATTCTTCAGTAGAAACGTTGAAGCTCTTTGGGACGCCCGAGCTTACTCCGTGTAAGTGATCCAAAGGTCTGGGTGGACAGAGCAAACTCTGGATTATCAAGCACATGTAACGCTAGACGGTTGACCCCCCCATTTTGGAAAAAACAAGGACAGATTATCTGTATGAGATAAATGATGTCTTCATACAGGACACCATTAGTACTACTATGAGACAGGTGATATGGCCCAAATATCCACTAATTCCACTTGACTAGACCCTCAATATCGTTAACCTTCAAAACATCTTAGTGGTTATGTTCAGTTGTCCAACAGCTCAATCGACAGAAAAAAAAAATAATTCAGGCTTATCGCCATAGCCCTTTCTATGCTTGCTATTTCGGTGGCGGCATTCGACGTGTGCTCCTATCCGGTACTTAAATCGAGCCGACTCTGATATAGCGCAGCCCACTGGAAAGATCCCACGAGAGACATGAGGCGTGTTACACCGCGCCAGATGTGCGTATTCTGATGATCCCACAAGACAGAAAATACCACTGACAAGGTAACATTCAGTCCCTCCGAAACAGCTTAGCACGAGTAAGGCGACCGAATATCTCGGGGTATTAATCCATTGGCTTGTCATGAGGGTGTCTAAGTCAAAGGAGACCACCAAAGCTGGAATGGGTGCCCTTAATTCTGCGTCTAGGAGTAAGATGACGCTCATCGTCATAGGCGGCTTTATTTTCGTGAGCGCGCAATTATATAGGATGTTGAGAAGTATTAACAAACTTTAGCTTCTCTTTTAACGCCCCGGTATTCTCCGCATACGAGAAGAGCCGAACGACTGAATTAATGATGCTCTTTTCTCTTTTTGACTTGGGGCATTAGGAACCTAGAGACGGATGTGTGAGGCGAGAAGAGTTTACATCACGAAGGGTCGAGATTCGAAGGCCCAAACTTTCATTAATAGAAAGAGGGCACGGCGAGGCAGAGACTGCATGGGCTAGCTTTGCTTAGCTAGACTATCGAAATCAGATAATGTGTAACTCACATTCTTCAGTTTGGATTTACACTTCATCCCGTAGTTGATAAGGAGGGTTGTGCAATTACTCGCAGCTGGTATTAGAGCCTCTTTGGCACATCTCAGAGTAATTACCTCCGAGAACTTGGGATAACTGGGGTAATACCTTACGAGCAGCATCGGTTCTCGGTAGAACCTGTCAAAAGGCTGTAATTCTCAAAATAGCGCTCCTTCACGTAGTGCGGGTTGCACGTGACCAGAACCTCTGCTTGACAAGCGACACGTCGAAATTTAGCAGAGCGGTTAACCTCCTTAACACATCCATCACGCACAACATCAGAGCAAAACGCAACGCCTCTTTTCATCTCCATCAACTTTCTTGAAGATCCTGCACTTAAATTAATTACCCTTTGTTCTATCTTTCTTGACAATTCGCTCATTTTACCGTCTCGAGTGGACAAGGACGCGGTCCTGACGTCGCAAACATCATGGCTCCTCTGCCAATTAAGTTCACAGAGCTTCTTCAGGTACGAGAGCTCTCTTGCTCAGCACATACTTCATTGTACAACTACTGACCTTTATTTTTTCAGTTGACGAACGTAGATATCGCGGTGTGTTAACACTTGTTGAGGCAAACGATAATCATCAATGAAATTGTACTAACAACTCGAAACAGCCGGCGTCAATAGGTTTCAACTCATGTGTAAGCTACCGTTCGATGCAATGATTTAGTTGTGTACATGAGGTTAATGCTCTCTAGACTCTTGAATCGGATCATTACATCTGCGTACGGCAGAAGCTCACCGACGATGCCCAACCCGAAGTCATCATTGTCGATCTCAAAGACAATAATCATGTCATCCGCCGACCCATTAAAGCAGACAGCGCTATTCTACACTGGTCGAGACAAGTTATTGCCCTCAAAGCTCAACAGCGGACATTGCAAATATTCGACTTGGAACAAAAAGCAAAACTAAAGGCGACGACCATGAACGAGGATGTTGTCTTCTGGAAGTGGTTCAGCGAAACTAGTCTGGGCTTGGTGACAGATAACTCAGTATATCACTGGAATGTATTCGACCCAAATCAACCCGCTCCAGTCAAAGTTTTCGAACGAAACAATAATCTATCCGTAAGACTATCCGAACCTACAGCCGTAGGGCATATCGCTAATAATGTACTGGCTAGGGTTGTCAAATAATCAACTACCGTGTCAGCGAAGATGAGAAATGGATGGTGGTTGTTGGAATCTCGCAACAGCAGGGCCGAGTTGTTGGTGCTATGCAACTTTATTCCAAGGACCGGGGCATTAGCCAGGCTATTGAAGGCCACGCCGCAGCCTTTGGTACAATCCATCTGGAAGGCGCTCCGTCTGAAACAAAGCTATTCACCTTTGCTGTCCGAACGGCGGGTGGAGCAAAGCTACATGTTGTTGAGGTCGACCATCAGCAGTCCAACCCTGTCTTCCCGAAGAAGGCTGTTGACGTCTACTTCCCCGCTGAGGCTGTGAACGACTTCCCTGTTGCTATGCAAGTGTCTCAGAAATATAGTGTGATTTACCTTGTCACAAAGTACGGGTTTATTCATCTATACGATCTAGAGACAGGGACATGCATCTTTATGAACCGAATCTCCAGCGAGACCATTTTCATAACTGCTCCGGATTCGTCGTCTTCAGGCATCATTGGTGTCAATCGGAAGGGTCAGGTTTTGGCGGTTAGTGTTGATGAAAATACCATAATTGAATACCTGCTCCAAAACCCCGCCAACTCCGCTCTTGCCGTCAAACTTGCTTCACGAGCTGGCCTGCCCGGGGCCGACAAGTTGTATTCACAACAGTTCGAGTCGCTACTCAGTCAAGGGAACTATGTGGAGGCCGCTAAGGTCGCTGCAAACTCCCCGCGAGGCTTCCTTCGGACGCCTCAGACCGTCGAGAGGTTCAAGCAGGTGCAAGCTCAACAAGGGCAGCTTTCTGTTATTCTTCAATATTTCGGGATACTTCTTGATAAGGGGTCTCTGAACAAGCATGAGAGCTTGGAACTTGTGAGGCCAGTGCTGGCTCAAAATCGAAAACATTTGCTTGAGAAGTGGTTGAAGGAGAATAAATTGGAATGTTCTGAGGAGTTGGGTGATATCGTCCGGCTGCATGACCTCAATCTGGCATTGAGCATATACTTGCGTGCAAACGTGCCGCCGAAGGTATTGCAATTGCAATTCACCCGTATCTAGTTCGCTGTTCTGACGTTTTATATCTTAGGTCGTTGCAGCACTCGCCGAGACTGGCCAATTCGACAAGATTCTTCCATATGCGAAGCAGAGCGGATACAATCCCGACTTCACTCAGCTTCTTCAGAATATCGTCCGTATCAATCCGGTGAAGGGAGCAGAGTTTGCAACTGCTCTTGCAAACGAAGCGAGTGGTGCCCTGGTTGACCTTGACCGTGTCGTGGATGTTTTCCTGTCGCAAAATATGATTCCAGAAGCAACTGCGTTCTTGCTTGATGCCCTTAAGGAGAACAAACCTGAGCAAGGTCACCTGCAGACGCGACTATTGGAGATGAATTTGCTGAATGCTCCTCAAGTGGCTGATGCTATCCTTGGAAACGACATGTTTTCTTACTACGACAAACCGAAGATTGCCCAGCTTTGCGAGAACGCTGCTTTGTATCAACGGGTAGGGCTTTTCCTCCAGTTTCTGGCTTAACCACGTTTGTCTCCTGAATTCTGACATGTCTCGCAGGCTCTCGAACACTACGATGATCCTGTGGCCATCAAGCGAGTGATCATTCACACAAACCTGCTTAACCCAGAATGGTTAATCAATTACTTTGGACGACTCTCTCTGGAACAGTCACTGGATTGCTTGAACGAGATGCTTCGCGTAAATATCCGGCAGAACCTTCAGTCAGTGGTTCAGATCGCTACCAAGTACTCAGATCTGCTCGGCCCTCTTCGGCTCATCGAACTCTTTGAGAAGTACAAGACCGCCGAAGGCCTTTACTATTATTTGGGAAGCATAGTCAATCTGAGCGAGGACAGTGACGTTCACTTCAAGTACATCGAAGCGGCTACAAAGATTGGACAATTCAGTGAGGTGGAGCGCATCTGTCGGGATAGCCAGTTTTACAACGCCGAGAAGGTGAAGAACTTCTTGAAGGAGGCCAAGCTCACAGAGCAATTGCCATTAATCATCGTGTGCGATCGCTTCAATTTCATCCATGACTTGGTACTTTATTTGTATCAAAATCAGCAGTTCAAGTCTATTGAAGTGTATGTGCAGCGAGTCAACCCCTCAAGAACTCCGGCTGTTATCGGTGGGTTATTAGATGTGGGCTGCGAAGAATCAATCATAAAGGGCCTTCTACAATCCGTCAACCCTGCCTCAATACCCATCGATGAGCTCGTTTCTGAAGTCGAGTCACGCAACCGCCTCAAGCTACTTCTGCCTTTCCTTGAAGCGACTTTGGATAGTGGCAACCAGCAACAGGCGGTTTATAATGCCCTTGCGAAGATCTATATTGATAGCAACAATAACCCGGAGAAATTCCTCAAGGAGAACGATCAATATGACTCCGTCGTGGTTGGCAAATACTGCGAGAAGCGGGATCCAAGTCTTGCATATATCGCCTATCGCAAGGGGCAAAACGACCTCGAGCTCGTCAATATCACGAACGACAATGCAATGTACAAGCCACAGGCTCGGTATCTTCTTGACAGAGCTGATCGCGAGCTATGGAGCTTCGTGCTTAGCCCAAATAACATACATCGACGCCCGCTTGTCGATCAAGTCATCTCGACTGCTGTTCCCGAGTCCAACGAACCGGATAAGGTGTCTGTTGCGGTGGCTTCTTTCCTGGAGAATGATCTCCCAGCAGAGTTGATCGAGCTTTTGGAGAAGATCGTTTTGGAGCCATCTCCTTTCAGTGACAACGAAAATCTCCAGAATCTTCTCATCCTAACAGCAACTAAGTCAGATAAAGGTCGCGTTATGGACTACATTCACCAGTTAACCGGCTTCAATGCTCCAGATATTGCAGGTATCTGTATCCAAAATGGTCTTTTTGAGGAAGCCTTTGAAGTCTATAAGAAGATCAATGCGCATGCGGAGGCTGCTAATGTCCTCATCGAGCATATCGTGAGCATTGACCGTGCACAGGAGTATGCCGAGCAAGTTGAGCTTCCTGAAGTATGGAGCGGAGTAGGCAAGGCTCAGCTAGACGGCCTTCGGGTTACTGATTCTATTGAATCCTATATTCGCGCGCAAGATCCAAGCAACTACAATGAAGTGATCGACATTGCTACGCACGCGGGTAAGGATATAGACCTCATAAAGTACCTCAAGATGGCCCGAAAGACTCTGCGTGAGCCAGCGATTGATACAGCAATGGCTTTTAGCTATGCTAGGACCGATCAGCTCCATGAGCTTGAAGATTTCTTGCGATCAGCTAATGTGGCTGATATCGAGGCTTCCGGCGACAAGGCGTATGAAGAGGGTTATCACCAAGCTGCCAAGATATTCTACAGTAGCATTTCCAACTGGGCAAAGCTTGCAACTACTCTCGTCCATCTTGCAGAATACCAAGCCGCCGTTGAATGTGCACGAAAGGCAAACAGCGTCAAGGTGTGGAAACAGGTCAATGAAGCTTGTGTCTCTAAAAAGGAGTTCCGCCTCGCTCAAATCTGTGGCCTCAATCTGATCGTGCATGCCGAGGAACTGCAAGACCTTGTTAAGCAGTATGAGAGAAATGGCTACTTTGATGAGCTTATTTCTCTTCTTGAGGCTGGCTTGGGCTTGGAACGCGCCCATATGGGAATGTTCACCGAACTTGGTATTGCTCTGTCTAAGTACCATCCTGACCGAGTGATGGAGCATTTGAAACTCTTCTGGTCGCGCATCAATATTCCAAAAATGATTCGTGCATGTGAGGAGGCTCATCTATGGCCGGAACTCGTCTTCCTCTACTGTCATTATGACGAATGGGACAATGCAGCTCTGGCGATGATGGAGCGGGCTGCGGATGCATGGGAGCACCATTCCTTCAAAGATATTATCGTCAAGGTGGCTAATCTAGAAATTTACTACCGATCTCTCAACTTCTATACGCAGGAGCAGCCTTCCCTCATCACGGACCTCCTTCAAGCTCTCACGCCAAAAATCGATGTCAATAGAGTGGTCCGAATGTTCGAGAAGTCTGACAATATCCCGCTTATCAAGCCGTTCCTCCTCAACGTACAGTCTCAGAACAAGAAGGCTGTGAATAATGCTATCAATGACCTCTTGATTGAAGAGGAGGACTACAAGACACTCCGAGATTCTGTTGAGAACTACGACAATTATGACCCCGTTGAGCTTGCCCAACGATTGGAGCGTCATGAACTTGTTTTCTTCCGTCAGATTGCTGCAAATATCTACCGAAAGAACAAACGGTGGGAGAAATCTATTGCACTGTCGAAACAAGATAAGCTCTATAAGGATGCTATCGAAACCGCCGCAATCTCTGGCAAGACTGAGGTCGTCGAAGAATTACTTCGATACGTATGTATTCTCGAGTAACAAATTTGAGTGGATAGAGCTGATGATCGTATAGTTCGTTGACATTGGCAGCCGCGAATGCTATGTTGGTATGCTCTATGCTTGCTACGACCTCATCAGACTTGACGTTGTGATGGAGATCTCTTGGCGCCATGGGTTGACTGATTTCACCATGGTGAGTATTGTGCCTTTGCTTCATCTTGCCTCATCTCACAGATTTTTGCTAATTACTGTGTAGCCCTTCATGATCAACTTTATGAGCCAGCAAGCTTCACGTATAGAAACCCTGGTGAAAGATAACGAAGAGCGTAAGAAACGCGAGGCTTCTCAGCAGAAAGACGAGGACAGCACTCCGATATTGGGCGGTAGTAGATTGATGCTTACTCAGGGGGGAGCAGGAACTTCGCCCTCCCCTGTCCCTTTTGCTCAGCCTAATGGCATTGCATCCCAGCCAACGGGATTCCGGGCCTTCTGAGAAATAGGTGATGTTTTCTGCTATCTAGCGATTTTGTCTTGATGGATGGGAGCTTGTGGGATCTGAACGGTCGTGCAATGATGGTCTTGATTCCTTTCATGTCTCTATAGGGAATCTGCTTTTTTATTCTCCATCATACTCTTAACTCTTGTGCCCTGATTCTTCTCACGTGGCTTGGTTTGATAAAGAGCACAGGCCAGAAGTGTCACCACTTTCTGCGTACACACGTTATAATTTGCTTTCTCAAAACTGTATTCTCAGATGAATTCCTCATGATCTTAATAATGATTGCTCCGACCTCATTTGGCTGCTTGTTTGCATTGTTGCATGGTGTACGCGGTCTTGACTTGAAGTGATTCACCTGACATAGCCATGCTTCCTACTCTCCACTTACAGTCATAAATTGCTTCGCGTCCTCAGCCTTTCCTTTGGACACCTCGCTTTGTTCTCCCTGCCACCAGGGTAGCGCAACCAGATGGTTACGAGCACGTACGGTGACGCACATTGTGGAATCGAGCTTCAATAACTCGGGCTCCTCCATTATGGAGAGAGCAGCAAGACCAAGGTAAGAGTGTAGGATATCTTTACTCAAGCGTGTATCGTCAGCGTTTCACAGTATGCTAAAAAAAAAGAATTTCTTTTGGGGAAATCCAAGATGTTAGGGGTTGTTGAAATTGAAAAGGTTATTCTTCTGTAAGTGGGCTTTTCAGAAGAGTAGGATAACGAACCAGGCTGATCACCCGGAAGCTTCCCGAAGCCACCGAGGATACTGTGTTGAGTTCTTTCGAGAAGGAAGCGGCGATTAGCGTCGACGTCGATGAGTTTGATATTCTCCAGAATCTGGGAAATTCAAAATAAGGAGGATCAGATATAAACATACACATACTATTATGAAAGGAAAGTTGATCGAATGGACTAGAAGTGAGATCTTACTGCTAGTGATCCCCCAACCCAGAAGGAATAGCATGTATCGGCATACTTGTTGCATCTACCACTAAAACCAGCGTACGGAATTTCGTCAGGCCAGCATTCACTAGTCGTCTTTGATGCTATCTTTTTATGCTCTAGTTGCTCCTGCTGGCCTGGCCCAGTACGATCTAACTCCTCATCCCCCTCCTCCTCACGCTCGTCGTCTTTATCCGGGGAATACGCCGTTTGTCTCCCAACAAGCCAGCGTATTGTTCCCTCCAAGGACGGCAGGCCCGTCAGAACCTTCCCGTCTCTCATGCTCAGGTTCTCTGCCTTGGACGCTGCTGTATCCCGTAGGGATTCGGGTAACCGATTGAGAAATGACAGCGCGCCAACCCCACAGTATGTCATCCCGGCTATGCTAACATGGTGAGCCAAGGGATGTTCTACCCTGGGATTGGGCAAGTGTCCTTATGCGTACCATGGGCTTCGTGATATGGAAATTGGCCTATGCCGTGGTCGTAGGACTGTTAATATACGGGAGTCAGTCAGCTCTGTTGCTTAAGAATGAGACTCCTACGGAGCAGGCTTATGACCTCTGAGGCATTGATGTATTTCACCAGCGTATCAACATCAATGTCTTTGTCCACTGTAACTGCTGCCTTGCCATCTTCCGTCTTGCCCTTCAATATCCACCTCACTCCCGTAGCCATATAACAATACCGCATATCCCTCGCCCCTTCAATCCTGCCTCCCTCCCCCAGCAGCTCCCCAAAGCTGCCATCCTGCCGCTGTAGTGACGGTAGCCACTCCAAACACTGCTTCCGCTTCACTCTCTCCAACCCATCCCCCATTATAACTAGAGTCGCTAGCGCAAAAAACGTCGCTGCCACGTTAGCTGGATCCCACACCTCGTTCTCCGCTGAACTCTTCGACCCGAAATCTGCGCCTGGGAACCCGCGGAAACCGCCGCGTGCAAGCTGACACCGGTAGATCCAGTTGATCCATCCTTCCCGCTCAGAGGCGGTTGTGTGCGTATGCAGGATACCGAGGACGTCGAGAGCGGAGATGGTGAAGAAGGCAAGGGTCATGCGGTTGGGGTCATTAGATGTATATGCTGTGGGGAGAAAGCTTCTGAGGCAACGGAGCCAATATTTGATATGGCGGTCTCTCTGAAGGACAGACGACATCTCCTTTAAAGCAGTGTCCGACAGCAATGCTGAGTTTTGAGGATTCTCAACCGTCATACAACATATCAAGTACTTTGCCGCTTCAACGAGCGGTAACCTCCGTCAGGCAGTAACTTAAAAAGTTTTAGTAATTTTATAGGCAGGATATAGTATTAATAGGTCGTTTAAAACTCTCTAAAAGCGACAGATATATACCAATTCCAAGAGCTCAAGCTATACTTTTCTCATAAGATGCCTTTGAATGGGCATTGCGGGTTTTGATATAAATGATCACCGCACCCGTAATGATACCGAAAAGAAGTATTTTCTGCAGATAATTCAAGCCAAGACCCTCGTTCTCATTTCCCTGCTTCTCGGATGACACAGCTGAGTCGGCTCCAGATTTCTCATCAACAGGTTCAGCAGCTCCGTCGACGGTATCTTTTGCGACAGAAACACAGCATAATCAGCAAATCCAGTGTAGAATTCATGATAATCAGAGGACCTGATCTAGAGTTCCACATGGATACCTTCTTCTGGTACAGGCAGTTCCCCACTCTTGGCTATCTTCACATCCTCAGTTGGCTTATCGCCCGAACTCTTGGGGACATTCTCAATCTTTTCAACAACATCGTAGCCTTCGAGAACCTCACCGAAGACAACGTGTTTGCCATCAAGCCAGGAGGTAATGACTGTGGTGATGAAGAATTGAGAGCCGTTCGTATCTTTGCCCGAGTTCGCCATACCTGCAAAACTATCAGTATAAGTCCCTCGCAGGTCTAAGTCCCGACTGGATTTCCTCACTCAAAAGGCCGGGCTTGGTGTGCTATAAACAGTCAGCACGATATAGACAGACTACTGCTTCGTATAGCGGCTCACCTTGAGCTTGAAGTTCTCATCAGGGAACTTATCTCCATAAACTGCGTTTATTAGCACCAAGGGTAGAGCGTGTCAATAGTGGTCATTTCAATACTCACTAGACTTCCCACCAGTACCTGTAGGACCACCGTAAGCATAGTCCAACTAAGATATAAAGTCTATAAGACTCACCGTCGCCCTTCGTAAAGTCACCGCCTTGGATCATAAATTGCTTGATGACACGGTGGAAAGTGGAACCTTCATATCCAAAGTCCTTTTCGCCGGTCGCCAGCGCTCTATACAGAATAAGCTACAATATTCGACCCTATCGAAAAAACCTTATACCTAAAGTTTTCTGCTGTCTAAATGTTTGGTTAGCAAGACAAGATGCTTTAGGAGTTCGTGTCATGCGTACCTTGGGGACAGTCTTGCCGTACAAACCCATCACAATTCGTCCCAATGGCTTCCCGCCATGCTCAATGTCAAAATAGACCTATGGCATGCAGGTCAGGAAACCGATTCGAAGCATGAGTAGCATCGCGGAGCGAACCTTGTGAGTGATCTTTGGTCCCTTGGTAGCTTCAGATGCCTGGGACAGGAAAGCAAAGGTGACAGCAAGGATCAGAAAGGCCGAGATCGTAATTCGGTATAAACTAGCCATATTCGTTGTGTGTAGTATTCGTGTTCAGTTGCTGAGGAAGGAGGCGGTTAGGGGCTTGCTATTTATCCCGTTTGATGCTGTCTCAATCGCCGCCAAGATCACGTGAACATAGTGCAAAGCATCACTTCGCAAGCAGAGGGAAAGCCAAAAAATCCCGAACACAACAGACACTATGGTATGCTGGAATTCTCTCATGTTCTCTATTTTGATTCTAGCAAAGCTCACAGATATCTCATAGGTCTTTATTTTGGGGGTCAATTTCCCTGAGCAGCGGCTCGTAAAGGTGTGCAAGAGAGCTGGATGTACAGATGCTGTCGTTCAGTGAACTAACGCCTTCCTCTCCCAGCGCTCTCTTGAATCATTCTACGGTATCGGTCCCTCCGTATCCTCACGCATAATGGCCAAGTTTCACATCAACCCAACGGCACGAGTCGGCGAGATCGCTGCAAAGCAGGTTATGCAGGTCACCGCGGAGCTTTCAAATATGACAATTGAGAACGACTTACGGAGGCGACTACAAGATAATATCAGAAGGCTAAGAGACATGGGGACATACAGGGGGAGGAGACATGCTATGGGCTTGCCAGTGAGAGGACAAAGTACTCAGACGCAGGTATGTTAGAATTTGAGATTCATATTGTTAACCGGAAAGAAACGATGTTTGGGTGTTAACAGCCTCGTGTGATAGATATCTACGGCTAGAAAATTGAATAAGATAGAAAGAAGGGGTTGAGACTGGCGAATGCATGTACATCTCGACTTTGTATAATTAAAACCTCTCAATCAACGATCAGAGTCCTTACAGACTTTAGCCTCAGTTAGACTTCTTGGGAACATAGTGGCACTGTCCGCACTACTACTTTGGATCACAATAGGACTAATTTGAAAGCCAACGACCACCCAAAGGACAAATGAAGTTATTCTGTAAGCCTTTGACTTCGTAAAAGGCTGATGGGGTAGTCAAAGGTGCTCTTGAGCCTTCCATAGATAGCCCTGTTCCATCTCGGTCGCATTCCGATACTGAAACACCAAAGGAGGCAACAGCGCGGGGATTCTAATGCTTCTTTGATTCACATAAAATATATGAGCAGCATCCCGAGAGGGTAGACCACGCCGTTCCACCCCATGTGGAGGATGTATCAGGAATCAGCCGAGATATACATAACTGCTCGGATCACCTCCTTAGTCCTAGTCTCCCGGCGAGAAATGAAGTTGTTTTTCTAGACGCACCGTTGTTCCCTCTGACGAAAGCATCCCCATAATTCCTCCTCAACCGTCCATTAACGTACTCCTCGGTTTTCTCGAGCGCGATGTTCATGTAACCGTCAACGGATTGAAGTTCTCCTGTTCACGTTCCATCTGCATTAGTTACGCACGATCCCATCAGATGAGGAAGCAGTAGTGGCTCGCCTTTGTATACCACGCCGGAGTTCAATTTCACTGTGACAGGTGCACCGATGATCTCGCTCAAGAATCCAGATGGGTCCTTGCCCTCTGATGCTCCGTTCTCCATTTCAGTTTTCTGACTGTTGTTGCTTTCTTCGAGTACGCTCGTCGCAATAAGGATTGGGTGACGGTTCTAGCAACTTCGCTCGCCAGAACATTGGATCTACTATGTAGATTTCTATCGATTAGTCCACCTCATCAGTTCTTCACCTCAACGAACAATGACCAACACCACTGCTCAAGACACCCCGCCTACAGCCCCTCCGAAGCGCTCTCTCTTCAAGAAACCTGCCTGGTCAAAAACACAGACCGCAGCCGATGCGGTCGACTTTTTTAGCCGCTCAAAGGAAGTTTACACAGACATAGTAGCAGAGGAGGAGCGCAAGCGCAAGAGAAGAATCAAGAAGCGGGCGAAAGCAGTCCAGAAGGGCTATGGACCAAAAACAAAGCGGACGCGTAGTGGGGAGAATGACGATAGCAGTAGCTCTGGTTACCACGATGAAGATGATTCGGAAGATGATTTACCACGACAGTAAGATAGAGAGAGAACGTCCCTATATCTCCCAAGTGCATAATAGCTCAATTTCACTGTGCAGAAATGTAAAGGCAAAAATCATCCAGCTATCAGACTCAGACGACGATAATTCTCGACCACCACCCCCACCTTTAGACGGCGATGACGAAGAGTCCTCCAATTCTCGTTCACGACAATACCAGAACATTGTGAGTACCAAGCATACGAACCGGAGTAGCACCTGGAAGCTCCCATCAGAACCAATTCTACTTTCAGACGACGAAGGCGACAATCATGTCGTCTCTGACATCAACCAAAGACTCCAGCGCAAGAAACCCAGTCTTGAGGAGAAGATTCAAGCAGATCCAAATACCATCGAGCAAGATGTACAGATGTCAGACGGCGAAGAAGAGTTTCCTGAGCTCGCCCGTAAAGCCCGCGAGCGAGCCAGACTCAAAATCATCCAGGCCGAAACGGCGACTCCAGAGCCAAGGTCTCCAAATGCGGGAAACCATAAGAGCCCAAGCTCGGTGAGGTCACGGCCGACACCATTCCCTCCTGACCCTATAGTGCAGATCTTCATCACATCCCGTATCGCCAATACAGAGGCCCTAATCGTCAATCGCAAGATTGGGCAGCGCCTCCGGGATGTACGCATTACTTGGTGTGAGCGTCAAGGATTTAGCGCTGATGAGAAGGACGAGATCTTCCTCACCTGGAAGGGTAAACGTCTTTACGATATCACGACGTGCAAGAGTCTGGGTATCAGCGCTGACGTCGAGGGTAATGTTATCTGGAAGGGTAATGAGGACGGATTGGGAGGCGATGGCCGAGTTCATATGGAAGCCATGACGAAGGAGATACAGAATGAGATAGAGAAAAGTAGAATGATAAGTGGAGGGTATGCTGGTGCAGAGAGCTCGACACAAGATGTAGAGAGTGAACCAGAAGCAAAAGAGAAACCAAACGTGGAGGAGTCGATTAAATTGACCTTGAAGGCTCAGGGCCTTGCTGACCATAAGCTCATTGTCCATCCGGTAAGTGCCTTCTATCTTTTGGATTACGAGTCTATAGAGACTAAGATATGCATGAAGAGCACCGCCATTGCGAAGATTATTTTCGCCTTTCGCTCTGCTAGAAAGGTCACCGAGGATAGGCAGGTTTTTCTGCAGTTTGACGGAGATAGATTGGACCCAGGGGCCACCGTTGCAGATACGGAACTCGGCGATATGGATCATGTGGACGTCTATGTCCGCTGAGATTCCAAAGAAGCCATATTTTCTTTATTACTTTACGGGGCGTATCTGCGGCACGGTGATATTCTAATCTCCCTAATGGAGGTTGTCTACGGACGGGTGTTGGGTCTTGGGTCTTGCCGGCGGAAGCATGCGGTACCGTCTAGCCATAGCAAATATCTGTAAATATTTCTACATGTAGCAAAATTCAGTGCTGCTGGAGGAAGTGGTTGCCAATAGGGCGTTAATGCAATGCGCTCCACCTGAATGGGAGGAATTAAATTGTTTCTGCGCTATTATGTATAATACAAGTAGGACCGCAATCTTCGACTTGATGTACCGGGATAATTGGTGCATTAACGCAGCAGGGGCTGCTCGAAAGCAGCTATATCATCCGATCCTTCTCTCCCAGTATATACCTCCTCTAATCCCTTTTTAGCGGAGAGTAAATTTCCTGGATCCCATCTTTCGTCACCACAAGCATCTGCAACCCATCACCAACCTCAATATGCCGCTCCACTGCACTCGTAAATGCATCCCGCACCAACTCCTCCGTCTCCTTACGCTTCAATGGCACCCTCGGCCGTTCTTGCAGAGCATGGCCCTCTCCAGATCCCGGTACATACTGGTTCTTGAAATTCACCTGGTTATCCAAGAACGGCATAATCAGGCTTGCCGCCGCGCCGCCAGCACGACATTGCTCCCGTTCATATGATCCCACAGGATCGTATGAGTACAGTGCGCCTTTACCCTCCTCATCTAGCCCTCCAAGGATCGCGTGTACATAGTACGGGAAGAACCGTTTGTTGTACAAGATAGTTGAGAGTCGTTGCGCGCAGGCTTTGACGGACATGGGTTTTCCGTGTTGATACCGATACATTTTCACGATGGTATCAAGACGCTCTTTCAAAATCTGGCCGTCCGCGGCAAATCCGACAACTGAGAGAATTATTGTTGCATTTGTTCCATCGCTGTCGTCGCCGCCGATCTTGAAAACCTTCGGAGCGTAACGTGTATTGATGTTGTAGCCGGATGTGCTGCGAGTGTCGCCTGCGAGGATGGTGAAATCCTCGCCTGCAATGCCAAGTGTGGAACCCCCATTATCAGTGTAGCTATAGTCAGAACTGGTCAGTATAGTCCGTATAGCATGGCCTCAGGCTGATGGAGCTTACGGATAGAAGCTATGTTCTCTGAAGCCTCCCGCTGCTGAACTTGGGGCTTGACTGAAGGCATAGCCTGGACCGTGGTCTGTAAGTGCGTTCTGACTGGAAAGTGCTGCCATGTTGTTGAAGTATGGTGTTCGATAGACCTTTGAAAAATGGCTGAGTTGAGGGAGGATGTAGGTGTAGTTCATAGCTCGGGAAGTTTGACGCGTAGCAAAGAAGTGCCTGCTCGCTTGCTCGCGCTTGCGCTTAACGTAAAACAGCCGCCTCCTCGAGGTTCGTGACATCTCACTTTTACGCATTCAGCGGAGGAGAAATGCTTGGTCTTAGAGCGTATGAGAGCGATGAGGAAGACAAGGTCTCCAATGACGGAAATGCAGACGTAATTCAACAGAAGGTAAATTTACCCATCGTTTTCTATGTCATATCAGGTTGCACAAGTAGCTGACATTGCAGACATCAGACATTGTCTTCAATCAAGAAAGCTCCTGCGACGGCCTCTAATTTTCGAGAAGGTTACTCACCACGAATATAATCTTAAGTATGGACCGCTGTCTGACAGACTAAACCTAGACAGACTAGAGTCAGAACAACAGCAACGGGATTCATATCCGCTCGTTCACATAACTCGAGAAAATGGCAAGAACGAATCATCGGTAGGCACAACAGTAGGGCCAATGGTGGGCCCCTCAGCGCTATCTCCAGTTTCGCCCGACCCTGCGAGTTCAAGACCATCATCACCATACTCCTTGTCTCGCGCCCTCATCCGTGACCTTACTCTTCCTCCAGTCCCCGACCTCAACATTCCACCATCACCGCCCGGCTCTCCTCCCTCAGTCACAACAGCCAAGTTCGCTCATTTCCTGGAACTCAAGAAACAAGGAGTTCATTTCAACGAGAAGCTTGCCAAGTCCTCGGCGCTCAAAAACCCGAGTCTTCTACAGAAGCTCATGACATTTGCCGGGATAGATGAGCGAGGCCAATATGCGTCTACGCTTCCAAAGGATATCTGGGACCCCGAAGCCTTTCCTACTTGGGCCTACAAAGAGGAGCTGGCCAAAAGCCAGCAAGAAATCATGAAGAAGTTAGAAGAAGAGAAAGCAAGAGAGCTAAGAGAAGCTATCGATTTCGTTCCAGCAACAGTATCTGGGAACTCAAGTCGTGGTGGTACGCCAGGACTATCCGCGAGTGGGAAGGGTCTTGGACGGAGTGCCGCAGAGAGAGTAATGGCTGGGCTTGACCGTGAGAGGACAAAGTCCCCTTTTGTACCCGACGGTGGGAAGCGAAAAGAAATAGAACGTAGAGGTGGGAAAGTACGAGACAGGAGTCGCTCAAGGTCGCGGGATCGGCGGAAACGATCAAGAACACGGTCGAGGTCTAGAGATGGGGGACGGGGCCCTCGCGTTAGGGACTATGATAGGCGGCGGTAGTGCCAACGCAATTGAACTTTGACTGATTCCGGACTTTTGGTCTGTTGGTGATCTTAACATGAATGAGTATTGGTCACTCTACAAACGGGACATGGCTTTAGTCCACCGATCATATATCTGATGGACTCTCAGCAAAAGTAGGGAGGGTAATCTAGATCGCGATGACAGCCCTGAACAAGTAGGACGTAATATCTACGCATGAGCAATACAACTGACATGTCGCCCTTAAAACCTGGGGATTATTGAGCAGGATACAGGTACTCGTAGTTTCAAATTTGTACCTTGGCAAATACACGCGACTCGCGCCTGACGCCAGTAGCGCGCCGTTTGACATCGTCTAACACTGAAGCTCCCAGCCATCTTCAAACAAACGTCAGCTATCCTCCACAACCATCAAGAAGCCTATTCCTCTTTATAAACCTCAACAACAACGGGCCAAGCCATACCCAACCAATAATGAATCATCTACCAGAAGCATGGGGCCGAGTAAGTCCTCTCTCCTGCTGCCCAAGCAGCAGTCAAGCCTGTAGTAGGAGCTAATATAAAGTGAAACCAACACAGCCCAGAGATGATGTCTATGGCCACTACGACGCATCGTATTTACAGCAGGCACCGGGTCCAAACCAGCATACGCAATCACCTATTGTTACGGGGACGTCTGTGGTCGCGGTGAAGTTCAAGAATGGGGTGATAATTGCTGCGGACAATTTGGGTTTGTTGTCCTGCCTCTCTGTCCTCCTGAGCTGATCATCCCAACATCTTGGAATATAAATACGGGGACCACCAACTAACCTCACTGATCACCAGCATCCTACGGCTCCCTCGCCCGCTTCACCGACGTAAAGCGCCTCCGCACCTTTAACAACACCACTATAATCGGCTTCGGCGGCGACGTCTCCGATATGCAATACCTCGACCGCCTCCTCAGCTCCCTCGACATCAAAGAGTCCTATGCCAACGACGGTCACCACCTCAACGCAAAGAACCTTCACACCTACCTCGCCAAAGTCCTCTACAAACGCCGTTCTGACTTCAACCCCCTCTGGAACCAACTCCTCGTCGCTGGGACAGATGACGATGGGAAGCCCTTCTTGAGCTCTGCGGATCTCCTGGGAACTACGTTTTCAGCACCGACGTTGGCGACGGGCTTTGGTGCTCACCTTGCTCAGCCGCTTCTGAGACGTCTAGTCCCCGACGAAGCGGCCGTGGAAGGGATCACGCAGGAGGCGGCAATAGCAGCTGTGAAGGAATGTATGAAAGTGCTTTTCTACAGGGATGCAAGGAGCTTGGACAAGTATTCCATAGCTGTCGTAACGAAGGAGGGGATAGATCTTAAGGAGAACGAGAAATTAGAGAGTCAGAGCTGGGCTTTTGCAGAGGGTATTCGTGGGTACGGAACGCAGTCAAATTAGAAAACCTATTAGAGATGGTGGTTCGCTGGTCCGTAAAATCTATCCTCTTATACTTTGCCTGCTTTGCTTGCGTGTAATTATAGTATTTAGAGCCCTGTCTTGGCTCCCTCACATTCAAAGTCGAGGGAGCAATACATTCTTATTCTGTCATCATGCAACAACGAATAGTGTGAGCCAGTGCAAAGAATTCTCGTTCTGAATATCTAAAACCAAACCCTTCTCAAAGGAGGTATATTTGTCTCGATTCACTTGCTGTGTCCTATGGATCACGGATACCGTCTCAAAGTTGAAATTTTGCACATCAGATTCTCTCGTATAACGAGAAGAGCCAAGCATCAAGATTAGTTCGAATCAAGAACTATTTCATTGAATTAAGACAGCGATATAAAAAAAACCATTCTTCAGACCAGTCTTGTTTCTCTTATACTGGCCAGCGCAGTATTATGGGCCAGCGCTGTATTATGGGCAAGACACCAAAAAGACAAAACAAGACAGAGTCCAGAACAACTCCATAACGTCCGACCCCTAACATCCTCCCAAGCCCAACCACAAAGGAACGACAAGATTAGGAGGTAAGAAGAGAGCAAGGTAGGTATGTAGCTTTGAAAGGACTACACCATTCATGACCAAAAAGAAGAAAAGATGGCGGTACATCTCACCATCCACAAACATACGTCTCTGGACAAGGCTAGACAACCCGGATCCCACACAACAAGAACGGAGGCAAGTCAAATCATTCTAAAGGCTACACCCAAGACCACACCTACAATGGCTGTGACCAGTATATTGAGATAGCTGGTCTCCAGTTGCTTCTCTGCATGGCTGGCTTTCATGGCTTGATCCGTTGGACCTGAGGACGCAATGATAGCTTCTGATCCTGAGAGAGCTGAGGTGCTTGAGTAATCAGCAGTAAAAGTCGGACACTCTGTAGTGGTAGACACATTGGCGTATCTCTGAGGACGTGCCAACATGGCGCTTTGAATAGTAATAGTTTCCGTCGTCCCACCTAACGCAGTTGTGAAAGTCTCTATCACAGCGGTCCAAAGCATGGTTGTCGTAACTGCTGCAGCGGTCTGATTGGTGTAGTCCGAAGGACTAGTGGCAACGTCAACTGTCGAGCTCACTGCAGTTCCGGCAAGATAGCTGCTCAATAGATCAGTTAGCATACTGCGGTATTAGCTGCCTGCAATTAATTAAACAGGAAAGACCGACAAGCCCTATACTTACGTGCTCATGACGCAGCTCTCAGTACAGTCAGAGTAGTCAGTGCCGGGGGAGAGCATATCACAGTTCGCCATGCATGCTGAGGAATCACTAACGGCAACCCAATTCGGATTCTGCATAACAAATACACCATTAGCTATAGCATTAAGGGTGTGATAGGGAAAGGTGGCACCATTACAGGAATGTCCATGCATACTGCGTAACAATTCGAGTCTGATGTTCCACACTGTTGGATACATTCATCTTCGGTAGAAGTGCTCCGTTTGCTGCTCTCCGTGCCTGGACCAAGTTGCCTACCACAGTCGACGTTGCACCAAAGATAGTCTCTTGGTTTGGCGTTAGGACCACAGTATTGCGGACAGTCTATCTTGACATCACGACGGTTGAGAATAGCGACGGCAGCCCGTCTGCTGGGATATTCTGTTTCCTGAGCCACGCATGCGTCCCAGCAATTCTGCTGCTCTGAGTCTGTGAGTCGACGGCAGAGGCGGCAGTCAAAGGTCAGCTGCGTCCATTGAGATCCTGAGGATGGTGCAGCAGCAACAAGTGGCGTAAAAAGCAAGACAACACAAGTGGAAAACTTGTGGAAAGAAACCATCTTTCTTGCAGAAAATTTTGGTGAGGAGGTTCCTGAATAGGATCAGAAACCTAGAGTAGTTTCTAGAGCAGATCGTAGCAAAGCAAGAAGAGCAAGGCGGATAAAGAAAACTGCTGATAAGATACAGCTCTTCCAAAAGTCCTGCGATGTTTAAGAAAGATGGAGGAGAAGCTGAGAAAATAAATAAATAGCCATCCGCTCCAGCTTCTCAAAAGGGAGTCTAAGGACGGAAGGTAGCGGCCCCGTCCTCAGAAAGGAAAGGAACAGAGAACTACCGGAAAGCCTGGTCCTGATGAAGAAAGAGCACACAACAGTGGTAAAGGACACTCAAGGCCGTGGAACTCTCTTACATATAGAGTGCTGAATCTATGGAGTTGTTCGAGACAATAGACTTCCACAATTGGCACAGACGAGCAGCGTGCACGTGCACCCTCCAGCGAGTCACTTAACACGTGAAGAACGATGGGATTGTAGGGAGCAGTTCATTCCAATTATCGCCCTTGTTCCGCCCACCACGTCTGAAAATCAACAGGCAGAATGATCCGTGTATGTCACCATGCAGAAAGAGCTTTTCGCCCAGCCTTACTCAATAGCAGACGGGAGTTTTCATATCTCAAGCAACCCCCGTGTGATGATCAGAATTTGCAAACTGTGTGATAAGCGATAAGCCGTTCCCCACATGCCGGCACCGGCACCGTGTGAAAACGCCAAAGAAAGAAAAAAACAATTCGAGGGATTTTTTTGCAAGTCATGCTCGGATTCACCCTGATTTTTGGTCTGAAAAATGCTACTTAACGTGGCATAATGGCCATGCCGTGTTAGATGATAACAACAGCATTGTTGGTGTTGTTGGTAACTATCAATCGCACCTAAACGGGGAAACACCGACCCGCGAACCGACCCAGCCGATCCTATCCACTTGCGTCAAACCCCTCGTCTCAACATCTTCTCCCTCCGTTAGATTCCCTCAACACCTTGAAAACCTCACCCGCTTCAATCCTCCGTCTCCGGCTTGCTCAATTGGAACTTCCTACACTGCAGACAAAGCTTCAAAGCCTCGAAGCATTGTCCAGGCTCATTACTTGTCATAAACAGCTCGATAACATCACTATTCAAGTTTCCTTGTTGCCGAGTAAGCAACACCCTACCGAAAATGGACGCTCCCCGTGATGGCAGCAGCAATTACAGCGAGGTGTTTGATGAGGGCATCGACAGCGGGACGGCACACACACACACGTTGCATCGTCTGCGAGCTAATTCGTCCATCATGCAAATGAAGAAAATCCTAGGCAAGTTTCTTTCTTGAATTCTTTTGTTCGTCGTGAAGCTCTTTGAGCTTCGTCAACACTGAGCAATGCGGCTAACATTCGGGATTCGTGTGGTGCAATACAGTGGCTAACCGAGGAGAAATTCGTAAGTTCCTATGCTCACTATTTCAAAGCCGGGCGCTATTACTAATTGTTGCTTCTCCATAGCCATTCGTGTATGTGCTCAAGTATTCCGGATCTTTTTCGTCTTTCCTAGTGTTTGCTCACAAATGTGTGCATGTGCAGATCTTCAGGACAGTAAGTCTAACCATCCTTGGACCCTTTGTCTTAATAGAAGCTCTAGCTGCACGGGATGTCGAGCTAAATTGAGGAATGTTGCGTATTTACTGACTTGGCGGTTTTTAGGCTCATGAGCTATCACTACAAACTGTAGCTGTATACAGGTATTTCAATTGTCTGTTCGATACGAAATCTGCTATTGACATAACTGTAGCTATGAGGACCGTCTTAGTATGCATCGGCAAAGTACGCACAAATTCCCGTGGACGTTCTAAGAATATTGTACTTGGAGAAATCTAGAATGCTAATGTCTGCGTGATAATAGAAGCCGATGAAGCATACATGATTGGGAAGCATGGCCAGTATACTCCAGTGGCAGCATACTTGCAAGGTCATGAGATCATCAAGATTGCTCTGCAACATAATGTCAATATGATCCATCCCGGTATGCCCCAAAGATTGCAAGGAAATAGTTAGCTTTCTGACTGTTGTGGCAGGCTACGGCTTTTTGTCCGAGAATGCAGCGTTTGCAAGGAGCGTCGAGGAGGCTGGCCTTATTGTGGGTTCTCCAGTCTGCATCCTTTCAGGCGAAATCCACAACCCTAATGAAGATGTGTTGCACAGTTTGTAGGGCCCAGCGCAGAAACAATTGATGCGCTTGGGGACAAGGTTTCAGCTCGGACAATTGCCATCAGGGAACAGGTTCCGGTCGTACCCGGTACCCCTGGCCCGGTTGAAAAGTATCAGGACGCGGAATCATTCACCAAAGAATATGGCTTCCCCATTATCATCAAGGCAGCATTTGGCGGAGGAGGACGTGGTATGAGGGTTGTTAGAGACCAAGAAAGCCTGAAAGATTCATTTGAGAGAGCCACCTCTGAGTAAGTCGACTTGTTTTCGATATTTTGCAGCGTTGGTGACGTTAGACCCAGCTAATCTAAAGCTTTCTCGATTAGAGCGAAATCGGCCTTTGGAAATGGAACGGTATTTATCGAGGTAAGTGGTGATTTGAATCCGCCCTTCCATTGGTATTACTGATCAATCATAACAGCGATTCCTGGATCGCCCAAAGCATATCGAAGTTCAGCTTCTGGGTGATAATCTTGGCAACGTCGTTCATCTCTATGAGCGCGATTGCAGTGTTCAGCGCCGGCATCAAAAGGTTGTAGAGCTAGCTCCAGCAAAAGACCTACCATCGAATGTACGGGAAAATATTTTGAGAGATGCTGTGAAGCTTGCTAGATCGGTTAACTACCGCAACGCTGGTACTGCTGAATTTTTAGTCGACCAGCAAAATCGATATTACTTCATTGAAATAAACCCCAGAATGTGAGTTAAGCTTGGTTAAGATTTATTACTATACTTGTTTGCTAATAATTACCCAGCCAAGTTGAACATACAGTCACTGAAGAAATAACTGGAATCGACATTGTAGCAGCGCAGATTCAAATTGCCGCTGGAGCAACCTTGGCCCAATTAGGGCTGACTCAGGACCGTATTTCTACACGTGGCTTTGCTATACAGTGCAGAGTCACTACCGAGGATCCTGCCAAAGGCTTTCAGCCAGACACCGGCAAGATTGAGGTATACCGTTCCGCTGGCGGTAACGGAGTGCGTCTTGATGGCGGAAACGGATTTGCTGGTGCCATCATTACCCCGCACTATGACTCGATGCTGGTCAAATGCACTTGCCATGGTTCCACGTACGAGATCGTCAGGAGAAAGATGCTTCGCGCTCTTGTCGAGTTTCGTATCCGTGGGGTGAAGACGAACATCCCCTTTTTGGTTTCATTGATCACCCATTCCACTTTTATTGAAGGAACCTGCTGGACAACATTCATTGATGACACGTAAGTCCCCCCAGGCATCCACAAAGAGCTTTACTGATTCCAGTTCAGTCCCGAACTATTCACTCTGGTTGGCAGTCAGAACCGAGCCCAGAAGCTGCTTGCGTACTTGGGCGATATCGCCGTTAATGGAAGCAGTATCAAAGGCCAGATCGGTGAGCCTAAGTTCAGGGGTGAAATTATCATGCCGAAGCTCCACACGAAGGCAGGTGAACATATTGATGTCACAGAGCCTTGTCAGCATGGCTGGAGAAGTATCATTTTAAAGGAGGGGCCCGCAGCTTTTGCTAAAGCCGTCCGTAACTATAAGGGTTGCCTGCTCATGGACACGACGTGGCGCGATGCTCACCAGTCCCTGTTGGCCACTAGAGTTAGGACGATTGACCTATTGAATATCGCGAAGGAGACTAGCCATGCCTATAGCAACGCGTACAGCCTCGAATGCTGGGGTGGGGCGACCTTTGACGTTGCTATGAGGTTTTTGTATGAAGACCCCTGGGACAGGTTGAAGAAGATGCGGAAGCTTGTGCCAAACATCCCTTTCCAAATGCTTTTGCGTGGTGCCAATGGTGTCGCATATTCCTCGTGAGTTGATCTTCCAGCATCACGAATTCCGTGTCTGACTGGGAGTTAGCCTGCCGGACAACGCCATCTATCATTTTTGTGAACAGGCAAGGAAAAACGGCGTGGATATCTTCCGCGTCTTTGATGCTTTGAACGATATTGACCAACTTGAAGTTGGGATCAACGCGGTCAAGAAAGCTAATGGAGTGGTTGAGGCGGCAATTTGTTACAGCGGAGATATGCTTAACCCCAAGAAGAAATACAATCTCCCATACTACTTGGACCTAGTCGACAAGATTGTCAAACTCGGCACTCACATCATAGGCATCAAAGATATGGCTGGAGTTCTAAGGCCGCAAGCAGCCACTCTTCTTATCGGCTCGATCAGGAAGAAGTACCCCGACATTCCGATCCACGTCCATACTCACGACTCGGCTGGCACAGGTGTAGCCTCCATGATGGCTTGTGCAGTCGCCGGTGCTGACGCGGTGGACACAGCTACAGACAGCTTGTCGGGCATGACTTCTCAACCGAGCGTGGGTGCTGTACTCGCGTCCCTTGAGGGAGGGCCTCTCGATCCTGGTTTAGACGTTGCCCAGATACGTGCTATTGATACCTATTGGGCACAACTTCGCTTAGTGTATTCCCCATTCGAAGCCCATCTAACGGGACCGGATCCAGAAGTGTATGAGCATGAAATTCCAGGCGGTCAATTGACCAACTTAATCTTTCAGGCTACACAGCTTGGTCTCGGGTCACAGTGGGCCGAAACCAAGAAAGCCTACGAGCAAGCAAACGACCTCCTCGGCGATATTGTCAAGGTCACGCCGACTTCAAAGGTTGTTGGTGACCTGGCTCAGTTCATGGTGTCTAATAAGCTCTCTTACGATGATGTGATCAAGAAAGCTGATGAGCTTGACTTCCCGGGGTCGGTTCTCGAGTTCTTTGAGGGTCTTATGGGACAGCCATATGGAGGCTTCCCAGAGCCTCTGCGCACGAAGGCGCTTCGTGGTCGTCGCAAATTGGACAAAAGGCCAGGCCTTTACCTCGAACCACTGGATCTGAGAAAGATCAAGAAGAACATTGTCGAGAAATTCGGTAGTGCTTCAGAGTGCGATGTGGCCAGCTACACCATGTATCCGAAGGTTTTTGAAGACTACAAGAAATTCGTTGAGAGATACGGCGACTTGAGTACTGTACCAACCAAATATTTCCTCGCAAAACCAGATATTGGCGAAGAATTCAGCGTTGAGATTGAGAAAGGTAAGGTATTGATTTTGAAGCTACTCGCCATTGGACCCCTTTCAGATCAGACCGGGCAGCGAGAGGTTTTCTATGAAATGAATGGCGAAGTTCGACAGATCACCGTCGATGACAACAAGGCCGCTGTCGAGAACTTGAGTCGTCCCAAGGCCGACGTGAATGATTCCAGCCAGGTTGGAGCTCCGATGTCCGGTGTTGTGGTGGAGGTTAGAGTCCAAGATGGCCACGAAATTATGAAAGGAGATCCCATCGCAGTACTCAGCGCAATGAAGATGGTAAGTGATGAGCTCTGGTGTTCTTTTAACGGCGATTCTGATAGTGCGCAATAGGAAATGGTGATCAGCGCCCCTCATTCTGGCGCAGTTGGCTCGCTCCAAGTCAAGGAGGGGGATTCTGTCGACAGTCGGGATCTCATCTGTAGGATTGTGAAGCCTGCTCCAGAGGGATAAGCAAAAGTGCCGGGATAAGGTTGTTTTCATGACGCCTATGTTTTATTTTAAATCGCTAGTATACAATAGCTGTAGGAAGAGCACAGACGAATATTTTCTTTCATCCCCTATCATTTGCTATCAAACACATTAATCAAGCACCTGAAAGCCTTTGATGCTTAGCTTTTCACTACGTCATTATCGTTTCTCGGCAGTGATGAAGCCAACTGCCAGTAGACAAGAGAACGGTACTTTAGGTAGTCCGATTGGGCAATCGGCAGGGTAAAGTCAATCAATCACCGCATCCATGCTCCGTTGAGTTTGTCAGCTGTCATATGTGAACGGGGCTATTGAAAGTCGGGGAAATCAAAAGTGGTGAGATCATGGTTCACCGGATTTACCGGGATTTACTATTAAAGATATTATGATAGCTGTTAGACCTATGTTACTTGTCAAATAACAAACATAGCCATACAATAAGTAAACGGAAAGAAAAGTCAATCAATCACAACAAGAAGTCGAGATCTTATGAAAATGTCTTCATCAGGTGCGCTGACTCAAACGCCTCCTGCTTCACCTACAAAGTCCTCTCCAGGCTCAACTCCTGGTTCCTCACCAACAGCCGGGTCGCCTATCGGCACAGGCTTCGGAGGAGCGCCGAGACGGGTGAGTTACATCATCTTTACCTCTCCTCTCCTTAATCAATCCATCTTACACACCTACTGACCCAAACGTTGCACAAAATTTAGTCCTCCGAGAACAAAGGACTCTTCTCAGGGCTGATGGCGCAGAAGCGCGATGATCCCGTGGGGCAGGCGACCAAGGCGAGTTTTTTGGATCAGAAGCCTAAGGTTGGGATCTTTGGGAGTATGTGGAATAAGTGAGTATATTGAGGAGAAGAGATTGAATGGATGCTGATGTTTGGGGGTAGATACACGATGGGAGAGAAGGGAAAGGATAAGTGAATGGGTTAGGGACTGGAGTATGAGATCGACGATAACGACCTTACATACTGTCCGGGAATAGGTGGTGGATGGTTGGTTTGTGGATTTGATACCGTGGTGTTTAAGGCATAGATGGATGGGTTGCTGATATATTAGTGAGGGTTGATTGTTTGGTAATTACAACGAAGTCAAAATATAGTATTCATATGCACAATTGCATGCTCTACCTTTTTGATCCGTCTGAGATATATGTATAGAGGAGCTTGAGTTTGATGGAAAATCTGGGTTGTTGGGGGCGTGAGATGTTGGTCAAAATAAATGCGAGATGGTGTTTTGGTGCATTCTTCGCAACACCTTCAAATCGTCAATGGGAAAGATTTGGATAATTGATATCTCCCCTTCGACTTCACGTAGTTGCCTTTTTTTTGCATCCATTTTCCTTCTGACATCTCCATTCATCCATTTAATTTTGGGACTGATGTGAAATGCCCTAGTGAAAAAGGCTTGATCCATGAAGAAGCATTCAACGGACATAAGTTACAGCCATACGACCAGTCCAGCCGCTCCACCATGACCCTTCCATAACAAGCAAATGACTTAGTTTACCTCACGATGCCCTCGAATCGGTTCTTGAACCACTTGATCGTCTCGGCCTGGTTGATACGGTGGGAAGCACCAACGACGGACTTGCAACGCCGACGCTTGGCAACGCGCTCACCGGGACGGGTCCTGTTTGGGTTTATACCGATCAGCATGACTCTCTTGTGACAGATATACTCTGTAGCCTGGCCTTATGGATCTACTCCCAGATCCCATGATACACAAGACAAAGCTCAAGAAAAACAGCTACTCACATGCAGCAGTAGAAATCCATCCCGTAGATACCAATTGCCGGGTCGTACTTGATGCCTAGATCTATGTGTTCGCTAATCCCAAACCCAAAGTTGCCGGTTTCTGAGAAATTTCTCTTTCTTAACTCGTACTCCTTGACCTTGAGTCCACGCTCTAGGATTTCCTCAGCTTTAGGGCCACGGACGGTGACATGCACGGAGATCTTCTCGTTACGACGGATACCGAAGGTACGGACAGTGTAGCGAGCCTTGCCTATGGGAGAGACGGTGTGTTAAATTGATTGAATAGGCCACAATGTTTCCACTGTATGTAACCACCGCCTGCCAAAGGAAGGCTCACTGTAGACTGGTGTTTGACCGCTCAACTGTTCCAGCACCTTAGCCGCACGCGTGAGTCTGTCGCCAGATTCTCCGACACAGATGTTGAGAACGAGCTTTTGGATGCGGAGCTCCCGCATGGGGTTAACGCTCTTGTCTTTCCCGGATTCAGCCTGCACGATAATGTGTCAGTTGAAGATTACGGCTCGTAGTAATACTGTGCTTTTGTTCGTGAGGGTCGCAGGACATGTTGTTGCTTGATCACATAGAAGAGCACGTCGAACTGGGATGTAACTTTGAGAGCGCAAGAACTGGAGAGGTGCATTTTTAAACAATGTATGAGACATAACTTACCATTTGACTAGATTGGGAAGAATTGAAGGTGGTTGGGTTGTAATGTCGTCGTCTGACAGTCGGATCTCGAAAATGAGAGCCTCAAAATTTAACGCACACAATATTTAGCAGTCCTTAGCCGAGATAGGGCTTGAACTTCCCCAAAGCCCTTGCTGCTGACCTAAGCAAGAGCTATCGCGGAGCCGCAAGCACCTTTCAACTACTTCGCTCTCAAAGACACTGAGCTTGACCTTCAAGCTTCATAGTGTCGTCAGCAGAAGTTTCACGACTTCCAAGACAAAAGTTTTTGAAATCCAGAGACATCGCTTCGGCGAGTATCTCACTTAAAATGGCGTCCAATAAGCAGGGGAAGATGGTGAGTCCTCCAAGCCCAATAGCCTTCAAGACGTGTGTTGACAGGACAGCTGATTTACGTGTTATACAGCAAAATCTCGTGAGTTCCAACATCTTGCGCCTTTATGTTACAGCCAATCTTGTGGGATTTGTCTTCTGACTAGTGCATTACTTCAGATCAATTTCCGAATGAGAGTTACTTTAAATGATGGACGTCAAATGACAGGGCAGATGTTGGCCTTTGATAAGGTCCGCCAAACTATGCATATCAGTAGTCTTGCGCTGCATTGGTTGCTAGAAACTGATGTGTTTTCGCAGCATATGAATCTTGTCCTAGCAGACACAGAAGAGTTCCGTCGTGTCAAGCGCAAGCCCGCAAAAACCGCTGCGCAGTTGGCACCCGGCGGGGCTCCACCTGCTCTCATTGAAACCGAGGAAAAGCGCACTCTGGGCCTCACCATCGTTCGCGGGACTCACATTATCTCACTCTCTGTCGAATCACCACCGCCAGCGGATCCGTCTGCACGATTAGGGACAAGTGTGCCAGGTGCTGCTGCTGGAACTGCGCCGCCGACCTTGGCGGCTGGCCCTGGGATTAGTAGGCCTGCAGGAAGGGGATTACCTATCGGGCTCAGTGGACCTGCGGCTGGAGTTGGAGGACCACCACCTCCGGGAGCTTTTGGAGGGTTTCCTGGGGGACCACCGGGAGGATTTCCAGGAGCCCCACCTGCTTTTGGAGGAGCTGGGAGAGCTGCGCCACCACGTAAGCCATACTTCCATTGAGAATTCTCTTCCGTGTGATTAATACAGTTATCTTAAACAGCTGGCTTTGCGCCCCAATTCGGGGGGCCACCGGGAGGTGTACCTCGTAAGCAACCCTTCCTATTTGCCTCGTCTGCTATGTCTTGATCGCTCGCTAACAATTTTGTTCGAACAGCGGGCTTCCAACCACCACCCGGATTTCAAGGACCGCCAGGAGGTCGAGGATTTCCTCCTGGATTCGGCAGATAGCGCAATGGGACATTGGAAATGCGTCATGGAATTAAAAGGGCCTCATCCAAACAGCATTATAGTTATTTCTACTTCGTTTGCTGGGAGCGAATGCAAGTCAAGGGGGTTTCTATTTCGTATTCTCATTTGAAGGCGCGGGCTGCCATAAAACCTGGTATTTATGGAGACGTTCCAAAGCGTACTACACTGTACCATAGCTACTACCCATACATGGAACCAATCATGAAGCCATTATACCATGGTCCCTAAAATCGGTGGAAAAGGGCTGATTTCTATGGGAACACGTGATTACATTTTTCAACCGCATAGTTTGGCGCTGGGCAAAGAACCTTCAATTCACCTCAACACCTTACCTCACCCTCAAAATGGCAGCCTTATTTTCCGCTGTCAATGCCAAAATCCGCTCTCAACCTGTCCTAAATTATGTTTGCTCAACTCGTAAGCCTCCAATTGCTCCCCAGTTGTCCGAGAACCAGATTCGGGATGGATTCGCTCAACGAATAATGACTGAGAGACAATTAATGGAAGGCTGACATTTCGGGGGTTGGAAATGTGTAGATTTCTGGGGCCCGGTCTCGAACTTCGGGATCCCCATCGCGGCGGTCATGGACACGCAGAAGGATCCTGAGATGTGTGTACTCTCTCCTAGTCCCCAGGACCCCTCTCCCTCCGGCTCGAGCTGCCTGCCACATATCCTTTCCCTCCTCTCCTCCCTCCACACGAGAAAGAAGGAAGAGAAAAATCTACGGCAAAGCATGCTCGAAATCCCACCGCTTGCTTACTAGCAGGAAATACCAAGTGGACGAAACGGGCTAACGAAAGGAACTCTACAATCTGCAGCATCTCCGGCAAGATGACAGGCGCATTGATAATCTACTCTGCGACATTCATGCGCTATTCCATGGCCGTGCAGCCAAGGAACTACCTCCTATTCGCATGTCACTTCATCAACGAGGGCGCCCAGTTGACTCAAGGCTATCGGTTTTTGCAGTATTGGAAGTACGTCATTTTTACCTTACCTCATTCCCAACAAACAAAAAACGGATTAAAGGGGTTCCATCTCCAATCAACAAATTTCTCCCCCCCCCCCCCCACTCCCTTCTGGAGATTCTATTGGCATTCATGAAATGCAACCCAACAAGATTCTGAGGATCGGGATGCTAATATTTTTTGGTTTTTGCAATTACAAATAGTTGGGGCGGGCGAGAGAAGTGGCTCGCGCAAAAAGCAGATGCTGGAATTGATAAGGTCGCTGAGAAGAGCCAGCAGGTCGTAGATGCAGGGAAAGATGTGGTTGTTGGAGCGAAGGAGAAGGTCTCGAAATGAGCGTCTAGACATTGGAGAGAGTGCAAGAAGTTGAATGGTGGCAGAATGGTCTCTTTAGTTCTCTCGCAAGAATGCGTGTAACTATAAGTCCTGAGATTTTAATACTGCTCGCTGGCGTTACTTTTAAAATTAAGACCATCTCTTGCAATTGGTGCGCAAAATATCTATTTGTTCACTTAGCATATTATCCAACTCCTCACGTCCCTCTTGGACGTCGTATCAAAGCAATCATGAGCCATTCCTGTGGCCTAGAAGTACAGCGCAAGACGGTAAAGAAAAGGAGCACCAGAGTTGATTGAATAAGATAACTTTTACCCATCATGATACCCAGCTACCTTGCGGCAAAATCCCACGTCATTTCTTGTCAGTTAACGTCCATCTCATCTTCCTCGTACTCCTCAGCTTCCTCCTCATCAGCTGCTTCAATCTCTCCTAGCAGCTCGCGATCCATGTCGTCTAATTGCCCATCATCGTCATCGACTTCGTCCGGTACGAATCTCAAACCAGACCGCTTGGGCACCTCGTAGTCTTCGTAGTCCTCATCTTCAGCATCCTGATCCACCCCATTCGATACCTTTTTCACTCCTATGAACCCACCATTCACTTTCCCAGCTTCTTCCCATCTATCTAACCTCCTCCGTGCTCTTCTAAGCGCCGCGGAGTACGCACCAACCTCTTCACCAAAGTCTTCGTCCTCAGCACTCAATGCGACCAACCCCCCAAAGCCTTGATCTTTGAATGGGCCGTTAGTATCCTTAGTCCCTTCGTCCTCGCTATTCATAAACAGGTCCTCCATCTCCTCACATCTCTTCAAGGCTCTCCAAATGGCGCCTTCATCTTCTCTATGCTTCTTACGTCGCTCGAACATCGACCTCTTCTTTCGATCAAGAAGGTACTCCACACGCTGTTGTCGGTTCCGCTCTACGGCCATCTGGTGGGCAGTAAGAGGACGCTGACGCCGGTCAGGATTAGAGTGTAGCACTGGATGGCCAGCGCCTGGAGGAGCGGGAGAGGTATTGTCCGGAATCTGCAGCATTTTTGTTTTTAGGATGATACGCTGCGGTCCTCCACGATCGCCGCCGTTTTCCCTAGGCCATCTGCCGCGGCCAGTGCGGGGAAGAAATGGTGGAGTGCTACCTGTTGGGTCGTCGTTCAATACGCTGTTAATACGCATTTCTGATGCAGAAAGCTGGTGTGCTGCTCGTGACGAACCGGTTTCCAAAGATGGATGTAGCCCAGGAGATGCAGAGCGTGTGCCGTCTGTATCGTAATTATATGGTTCAATATTTGAACTCTTGCGCTGTCGACTGCGCGTCGAATTGCGGAAAGACCCTGACGCAAAGAACAAGTCAATAATGAAGCCATTGGTGGATAACATATACTACAAAAACTACACCTACGAGCCGGGTGAGGAGATGCACCATCTCTGGCAGGACTCGCAGCACCATCCTCAGAAGGCGCCAGAGAATTCATGCCTAGGTATTACGATTATTAGGTATTAGATATTAGATATGATTTCTTTTCTCTGGAGCGGTACAGACTTGGACCAATTGAGGGTGGGGCTGAGATGTCATCAAAAATCAAGGTAGAAAACAATGGGCAAATGACAGGAAGCGCTTCTTTACTCAGTTGTGCAAAGGCTCCCCGTAATTGCGATCATGGAACCCTATACCATAGCCTCCTTTCGCATCTTTTGATGGAGGTTTCGGCAGCAGCGAAAAAGGGGGGAGGGGAGGATGTGGGGAATTCCAAGGAGAAAATTAAGATGCTCTTACTTTTCTTCCCTCGCTTGGGGGCTGGTTGGATATTGGCCAAATCGCTCTCAAGAATGCCTGGGACGGATAGGGCATTTCGTTAGTCCATAAGTCAAACAGGAACAAAATATCCAAAGCCAAATGGTTTAGAACCCACGTTTTCTCTCGAGTCTTTTTATTTCTCCATATTCTAGCTCCTCTTGCGTGTCAACATTCTCATGTGCTGCTTCTTCAACCGTCAGATGATCGAATGGTGGCAGTTTTTGGGGGATTCCGCCGTCTTCACTCGGTTGACCTTGCCCAAATGGATTGTTTATTGCATCTTCTTCGGAGAAGTTGCTCTCCAAGTACCACCACATCAACCACAAGAAGCCTCTCGCTCTACTCTTACTGCTCAGCGTCGGGCGCATCACAAGGTCGAAAAAATCTCTCGGTGGATTGAAATGTCGCTCCGAAATCTGGGGTGCGTATTGGGACAGAACAAAGATCAGATTGACAGGGTTAGTACGGGGGACAGAACGTTGTTTGATTTTGTCCGGCGTATTGGGCTCCCCTGGGCGGTCTTCCGTGGCACCCTTGAGAATTGATTTGAGACGTGGTGCATCTTGAAGTTGCTTGTAGGCGTTGGGATCTTGGCGTGCTTGAAGAGAAGGAATTGAATGGTAGGTGCGTAGTTGGGCTCGCATTTCAGGAAAGACTACAGTATAGCAGAATAAGTTCCTAGTCGTGCGAAAAGCAGTGAAGGCTGATTGGGGTGGATGGACTCACAGTTCAGCGTTGTGTTCATCCTCCCAACATTGACTAACAGACACACCATTGCCATGTTTAATGCCGCAGGACGATCGCTCATGAGCTTATCTCTCAAGATTTTGCTTGTCTTACTGCTCCGTGCCATCGCGTCGACATAGATGTCCGCAAATGAATTTCCCTTCGACAGGTCGTACACATTCGTAAACGCGCCCGTCTTGTCCTCGAACACGCCACGTAGGAATTCATATTGGATGTCCTTGCGCCAGAGAGGGATTCCATCTTCCCTCTTGAGGTGGGGAATCTTATTGCCCGAGTAAATGGACGAGCCTGTGGAGTTGCTAGGGCCGTTGCGACGAGAACTTGTCGTGTGAGGCGCGATATGTAGTGCGCCGCTTCCACCATTTGGTGTTCTGGTCCCCGGACGATGCGCCTCACCTGAGCCATCCTCTCCTTCATCCTCCGTCAAGTCTTTGGCGCTGCCTGCTGTCCAAGAAATCTTGCCTCTGGCAGACATTGACGCTTCGGCGCCATTGAGCACTTCCATCTTCACTTGATTTGGGGCGGACAATACATGCTGAAGGGTATTTCTCGGGTCTGGCTCCTCAATCTTTGCGGGGGATGAGGGAAAGAAGGATCTCTCTTTACCGTCTTGTTCCATGTCGGGATCTGCTATCGTGGAGCCGGAAGAATGAGAGATCTCGAGATCGGTACGAGGATCGCTGTTGAGGCCTCGGGGTGAGTGAAGAGGACTGTTGTCGACGGCCATGAGAGTCGAGTAGTGTTAAGGTAAGACAAGAAAGATGACGTTTCTGACAATTTAGGAAGTATACCATTCACCCAAGAGGAAAGTGTATCCAGTGACGGTCAAGTCAGCATCGTCCCGTCCAGGCTAGGCTAGCGGTAACGTTGAGGTTTAACGAGTTTCCAGTTGGGGGACTTGAAGATTAAAATAAATAGGATAATAATAGTAATAATACATGAATCGGTTGTGACCGAAGCTGTGGAGAAGGCGAAGAGCGTTGCGGACTCATTTTAAGGATTTGCCCATCGCGAGAATTACCCAAAGCGGAAATGTTTACGATGTTCATAGCGGTATAGCAGAGCCTCCCCAAAGTCACCCTGAACAGATGAAGGCTATCTACGGGAGTGACCCATGTGTTTTACAGCCACATCGATGCTTCACTCGCGTTCAATAAGCTAGAGTCGAAACCCTTCCTTTTACATATATAATTCAATCGTTTGTAGGAGGCGCTTTGAGCGTCGCAAGGAACCGGAACACAAAAGTGTAACAACATGCGAACCAGACAATTCAATTTGAAGACAAAGCGATGAATTTTTTTTATCTTTAGTCTAAACTACCAGACCCAGGGAAAACGCAGGTCAGTGATGCTTTTTGTACCGAGCGTGACCAATATGCCATGTTTCGCTTTCACCCCATCGGGGCAAATCAACAACTTAGCAGTTGACCATTCCATGTCCCATACTGCTTCCAGTCTATGCCTTCCGAGTTGAAGGAACAGACAACCGAAGGTAGGACACCGCCCAGTCGAGAAGCAAACGGAACCCCCTTCTTTCGCGGCCGAAGCTCCGATAAAACGCCGGTCATGATGAAGGTATCATACCATCTATCTCTCTCTAAATGCGAACGAGAGCGTTTTGAGAATCCAGAGCGAAACAAATCCGGCCATGATATTTGCCTTGTTCCGAGGGTCGTACGATCCGAGCAAGCAATTAAAAACAGAATGAAGCAAAGATTAAGAAAGAGAAGTGGATCTATGGGCGAAGCATTATTTCTCCAGCACGACACAACATCGCAAAGACATGACATTCGTGACGAATTTTCTTCGGAACCCGGGCTCCGAATACATGACCTAGAAGCTGAGCCCAGATAAGAAAAAGCAGAATGGCAATGCGCCACGAAGACAATCTATTTGACCGCCTCATTCCCCGCTATGCTGTAAAGAGGCACATGGATAGGGAAAGCGAGAAAAGACAGTCGCAAGTGACAGAAGTACAACGCTATCTATCGTATGCTGAATAGAGGATACGTAAGCCATGCAGCCTACGTAGGCTCTGCAGACTGCAGAGATAGAGATGTAACTATGCCCGTCGCCCATAGATGCTGAAATCTCACAGAAGTAAAAGTAAAGTTCAGCACAAAGCCCGAATATGGGTGTAAAAGTGGAAAGAGAGAAAACATGCAGCAACAGAGTGTGAGAAACTGAACTGAATTTCCCGAATCGATAGCAAGAACTTTTGCGGAAACCTATAAGGTGTTCCCCTGAGACGCCTTCGTCCCAAATCTAGATGCACGATGCGGTATCTTGATGAAGAGACGACGATCGAGAAATGAGACAAAGTGGCGCCTATAAATTTTGAGATCTACCACCAGGACTGGCCACCAGAGCCGCCAGGGTTGCCATAGCTTCCCCCGCCCATGCCGCCACCGTATCCACCGCCGTATCCGCTGGCTGCTGGAGGAGGCGCATAGCCGCCACCACCTGCTTATGTATTAGTACTTGTTTTCAGAGTGAGGAAGGCTGAGCATACCATATCCGCCTGCGGGAGGGCCACCATATCCACCACCATAGCTTGGAGGTCCGCCAGCAACCTTTCTAAAATCACGGTTAGACGTTCCACCACGCCCCCGACCGCCTCCCGAACGACCGCCCCGAGAGTTGCCACCACTACCAAAGCTGCCCTCGCGAGCAATGTTCTCCAAGAAGCTAGGAACTTCCTGGTTGGCTTCTTTGAGAAGATCGATCAGATCGCGCACAACGCCGCGGTTACCACGGTTGAAGAAAGCGGTGGATATTCCAGTATTACCAGCACGGCCAGTACGACCGATACGATGAACGTAGTCATCGATATCAGTGGGAAGATCGTAGTTGACAACATGAGTGACATTCGGAATATCGAGGCCACGCGCTGCGACAGCAGTGGCCACAAGAATAGGGCACCGTCCGGTACGGAACATATCCAGAGCACGCTCACGCTCACGCTGTGTTCTATCTCCATGGATAGATGTCGCTGGGAAATTCTGGTTTATGAGAAAGTCGGATAGAGAATCTGCCATGCGCTTAGTCTCGACGAAGATTAGAGTGAGCCCAGCTCCGTGGGTATGCAAGATGTCTAGCAAAACGGAACGCTTGTCCTGGTCTTCGACATACTCAATCTTCTGGGTGATATTCTCAGAAGTAGAGCCAACACGTCCGACCGACAAAAAGACGTAGTCCTTCAGAAAATCCCTTGCGAGCATCTGAATGTCACGCGGGAAAGTAGCAGAGAACATGAGAGTTTGGCGGCCTTGAACGCCTGGCATGTCTTCACCCTCCACAATTCTCCGGATCTGGGGCTCGAAACCCATGTCAAGCATACGATCGGCTTCGTCCAAAACCAGGTACTTGATGTTTTGGAGAGAAATCCGGCCACGTTCGATCAGATCGACGAGACGCCCGGGAGTTGCAACGAGTAGATCGCAACCGCGCTCGATCGAGCGAAGTTGAGTACCAATGTCGGCACCCCCATATACAACACAGGGTCTGACCCACGAGCGATAGGCGAATTTGCGAGATTCATCGTAGATCTGAGAGACCAGCTCGCGAGTAGGGGCAAGGATCAGAGAAGTAGGATAAGCTTTGCGTTGCCGACCATAGCCGTAGTTACCACCCTGTGGAAGAGCAACGGCAGATGGCCCATTGATAAAAGCTTGAGACAGGATAGGGAAAAGGAAACCGCCAGTCTTTCCGGAACCGGTCTGAGCACAAGCCATCAAATCTCTTCCAGCCATGACAATGGGAATAGAGTACTTCTGAACGGGAGTCGGGGTTTTGTAGCTTGCAAGCTCAATATTAGCGAGTAGGTGAGGGTCCAAAGGAGGATTGGTGAACGCGTTAACAGGGTCAGGAACATCGTGGCCGGAAGCTTCGACTGGGATGTCGTCGTACTTCTCAAAGTTGATGCCGGTCTGTTGTTTCGATGGATCGTTCGGAACACCGAAAAGCTCACGCTCCACGCGGAGATTGACTGGACCAGGGACGTGTTTGCCGTCTCTCCACTGGCCGTCACCGCCTCCACGTACAGCAGGAGCTCCACTCTGAGCACCTGGATTTCCATAAGCACTAGGATCGAACGAACGTGGAGGCGGGCCTTGAGGAGCCGTTTCCCAAGCGCCGCCGACGGGGCTAGCATTACTACCTCTTGGCGTAAAGTTAGGCGCACTCGCCCAGTTATTGCTACCTCCAACGCGAGGAGGACCACCATAACCATTGCTAAGTCTTGGTTAATGTCAGTAGGCAATCCCAAGATGAAGAAATGAGAGTTGAGATTTGACAATAATGAATGCCACCCCAAGAACTTACCTAGGTTGGGGAGCCCAAGCACTGTTTTGCACCCCATTGCCGTTCATCATGGGCGGAGGACCATCCATTCCGGGTGGAGGTCCTGGAGGTCCTTGAGGACCACGTTCAACCTTACCTCTCAGATGAGGAGGAATGTATGCAGAACCGCCGCGTGGTCCAGGCCCGCCGTAACCGTTAGCGTGTTGGGACTCTTCGAGAGAGAGCCCGTTCATGTTGATGCTATCAGCCATGTTGATAGTGATCTGTTGTTGGTGTAGCTGTGATGAGTAGGGTTGCGGTGTCAAGGTTGTGAATTTCAAACGATTCTTCAGCTCGAGAAAAGCTGATGTGGAATAGGAGGACAATTAACGAGGCCTAGAGTATCGTAGAAACGGATGACCGTCTTGTCTAGAGGATGCTTGTGATTACGGAAATATCTAGGGCTTGAGCGAACTGTCGTGAGCTCGGATGAAGGAGGAAGCCTGTCGTGAGACGGAAAAAGTTTAAGGTAGAACGCGCAGTTCAAATTTGGGCGTTTAAAAAAAAAAAAAGGAAGAAACGAAGGTCTGTTCTTCCCTCTTCTTTTTTCCGGATTTGTACGACCTGTAACAAAGGTAAAGAGAAAGACCTCAGAAAGTAGCCGCTCGTAAAGATCGACTTGACGTGGTGAGAGGTGAAATGATGGGTACTTTGCTATCCTTTCAAGAAGGTGGATGTTGGCGGAGGAAGAAGGTTTTCGGGCGGGCGTGTAAAATAGTGAGGCTTTGCTGAGTAAATTTTTTCGCCTTCAAGTTTTTTTTTCAGGAGCAAAAATGGCGTGGCGCTAACTTCATGCAGGGTCCAGCCTATCACGTGCAGAGAGTGAAAGGTCTACGCTGCATAGGTGTCAAGAAGTCTCGATTTACCATCGGAGAACACCAATCTGGCTGCATGAACCAGAGAACTGTCTCACTCTACTCTATCCTATTGCTAGATTTTCCAGACTTCGGACGGTTGTCACGAAACAAGATATCCTATCACCTTTCAACCCGCCCATACGTAGTGAAGTGGGCTGCTTATGCATCAGGCCACTCGGGACGGCCCACTGTAAATTGATTTCATTTTCATTTTCATTTATTTCTATTTTGCCTCTCACCGACATATGTACCGGCACAGTCTCATTATGACCCCTCACCCGTCCTTATCTGCACCACCAATATCATGGCTGCGAGCTATTCTTGGTACTTCAAGTACTACCGCACCGTTCTTCCCCTTCATCTTCATCCATCTTCCCAGCCTGTGCTCTGTTCCCACGGCTGCAACAATGCAGATACCATCTTTACCACGATATCCTCTTTCAAAGACAGATATGTCAGTCACGACACCTTTGATGAGCTTAGCACTCTCTTCAGCCGCCTGTGGCTGCGGCTGACCCCCATTGGCCATTATAACATCTAACACAACATCATCGAGCGCACCGTCACCATTCGTGAGCACTGGTACATGAGACTCTGCACCACGTCCGATAGCTCCTAGAGGTTCTATTCGCTTCTTGTCATCGCTGACTTTCCACGCTCTTACACTACCATCCCAACTTCCGCTCAGGATGACATCTGAGTAAGGAATCGTTGCTAGGGCTGTGATCCAGCGTGGTTGCGGAGTAAGAGGCTTGAGGTTAGGGTTTTGCTCTGCAGATGCTTCCCAGGGCTCGAGTGGTGGATTAAGACCATGAGCCAAGGGAACAGTGAAGATTGGCTTTTTCTTGTGGAGGGTCCAGAGGGAAAGAGACCTAGAACAAATTAGCAGAGCAAAAAGAAGAGCCAATTACACATGCACGAACCCATTGTCGCTTCCAGTGACGAATGTCTCTTCGTCGACCATTGCCACTCGGTCTATACTGCCCTCCATATAGCCTTTTCCCATCTTTCCCTTCTTTTCCCCACCCCCTCTAAACACCAACTGCGTCTCCTCGACTACTTTCCACAACCTCGCCGTGCGGTCCCTTGCTCCAACGCTCACGCATCGCTCCTGGGCTAGGGCTGCAATGTCTACCACTTCGTCTTGATGTCCAAATAATGTTTCGACGTAGGCCAGTTCATCAAGACTCCATATTTTGATAGTCCTATCTTTCGAACTGGAAAATAATTGGTTGGTCCCACGTCGAAATGCAAGGCCAGTCACAGCATCACGGTGCTGAGTGAAAACCTTCAGTGGTGTGAGGTCAGTGGCATTCCAGACAATCAGGCGCCGGTCCCTTCCACCTGTGGCGACATACTTGCCATCTTCAGAGGCAGCAACGGCGAGTATCTGATCGACATGCCCTTGGTAGCTGGTATCGCGGGCTTTATGCTTGTTACCCTTCGTAAATGCAATTTGCTTGGGGTTCCGACGAGGGGTTCCTTTGGGTTTTTCTTTCTTGCCCTCTTTCGAAATGTTGTTTGGAGGAGCAATGGTTCGCCATTTAATTAGGGTCATATCTTTCGAGACGGTGTATACATAAGGCGGACATGTCGCTATTGAGGTAGTAGGATGTGTATCCGCACGAAAATATCCATGAGAGGCGGAATTGAAAGTTAAGTGGGACGCTATGCGTCGATAAAGGCGACCTTTCGTCTCTGCCTGGCAAATTTCAGTATGCAGGCAGTTTCAGGGTCAGATCGAGACATACAACATCCTCTTTCAATCTTTCCGCAATCAAGTCCTTATCGATCTCCGCAGCGTCAAAGCCAACCTCATCAACCTCCTCTCTGATATTCTCCAAATATCGTTCAGCAAGTCTCAGTCGGCGCTCCGCTGCAGTCTCATTGTCGTGTTCCGAGTCAGAACTTTCCTCATCTTCGATCTCATTCTTCCCATATGATCCACCATCGCTTTCGGAATCACTTCCTGAGATCGAATCGTCTCGTTCCTGCCTTTTTGAAGTCTTGCCAGTATTTGATGTTTTGCCTGCAGTTATATTTCTTTTCTTAAACGCTGGGGTTGTAGCTGTATCTGCCCTCTTACGCTTCCGCTGCGAGGCTGGTACTGTAAAGAACGACGACATCGAAGCTCTGGAACATATGTTTGCAACTCCTGGTAATCAGGGATGCAGTACGGCCATTGATATCGTTTTGATATTTGGAGGAGCGAGAATTCCCACCAAAATTTGTGTCGTGTATAGCCCGTGCGTAATCTTGGCGCTGAGGCTCTGCGCTTACGGCAGAGCTGCAGCTCAAGGCACCACAACTAACAAGAGCTACTACGCGTTAATCATCCTCTCCATCTTTCAACCACCAAAAACATGTCAGTTGCTCTCTTAAGCCTTGAAGCTATTATATTGTGCTAATGCTTGCTTCTGGTAATTTAGGGAAGTACTCCTGGGCATCACCGGCAAGGATTTCACTCTCATAGCTGCCTCAAAGGCGGCTATGAGAGGTGTCACTATCCTGAAAGCCTCCGACGACAAGACGAGACAGCTAAACAAGCATACATTGATGGCATTCTCTGGCGAAGCTGGCGACACAGGTAGATATCTAATTCTTCAGGCGATAGAAGTCTTTTGGATCTTCACCCGCTGATATCCTAGCATAGTTCAATTCGCAGAATACATCCAAGCAAACGCTCAGCTCTACTCCATGCGAAATGAAGCCGATCTTTCACCATCAGCCATGGCAAATTTTGTCCGCAGGGAGCTGGCCAGCAGCTTACGGTCTCGGAAGCCGTATATGGTGAATCTGCTCCTAGGAGGCGTGGACCCCATCACCGACAAGCCTAGCTTGCACTGGCTGGATTACTTGGCAGCGTTAGCACCCGTACCATACGCCGCCCATGGCTATGCACAGTACGTACTCCAAACTTTGTTCATTTTATAGATAATCTAACACGTGATCATCAGGTACTACTGCCTGTCAATTTTGGATAAGCATCATCAGCCCGACATTAATCTGGAGAGGGGTCTCGAGCTCCTGAGATTATGCACCGACGAGCTGAAAAGGAGATTACCGATCGATTTCAAAGGGGTAAGTCTTTGGCCTACCTCTCCTCCCCCAGCATCTTGATACCCCGAAGCCATGAAATTAAAACAAAAATAAAAACATATGAAAAACCCACAAAAGAATACTCTTAAGCTAACATCTCCAAAAAGGTCCTCGTCAAAGTCGTCACGAAAGACGGCATCCGAGAGATCGACTACGACGACAGTAAACAAGTTACAAGCCCATGATTTGTTAGATGTTCTTTACTACTTTGTCTTTAGGATGGTGAGTCATTATCGTCGTCGAAAGGGAAGAAAAGAGAAAAAATAATGCGTGATGGAAGGGAGGAGATGTTCAAAGCACTTGTAGACTAGATTCGCAGAGGCATTGAGATCCCAACTCTGAATCCCCCCATCTCACACCCTTAGTCCTGTAAACCTCTTCCTCTTACCGTGTGATTGATCCCCTGACTATCCTAAACTCCTGCATTTTGCAATAAGAGATATCCACTGAGATATGTACCACGATTTTCCTGAGTCATTGGACATGTTACCCTCATATTCTCCAGGAGTACCCCGGCCACTTGAAGCCCCACCGGTGACTCATTGGGTACAGCCATTCTCATATCCCCGACGAGTACTCTACCACCTGAAGCGCTCCCAGTTATCCTATGCATATGTTCATTCACATTATGCCCTGGTAGTTTTGCCCCACGACCTAAAATACCCAAACCAAAACGGAATTCCCGAAGTCTCCGGGGGGACCTGCAGTACTATGTATGTATGTAAGTAAGTATGTACTGTACAAGCAAATCTCCAGGACACGCTATTCTCATATTCTTAAGGAGTTCTCCCAGGCAAATCTGAAGACCTTATTGGATAGAGATACAGCCTGAACTTTCAGATATTTCTCTAGAGACGATTGTGGGTTATCCCTAGGTAAATATTTTTGAAAATCGTTGGTATATATCTCGGTAATAAAAAAAATTGTCTCCCGCTTACTATTTATATAAAAAAACTTCTGGGCTTATTTTGCTTGCGCAGAATAGCCTGCACATCTTACCTTACAACTCAGAGTGATTCGTTGGACCCTATGACCCTTACATATACCCTCGGGGAGTAATTACTCCACCACCTGGATGCTTCTGGGTTCCCCTCCCATCTCACAAAAAAAAAGCCAACATAATTCTCCCCAAAGTTTATAGATAGCGAATAATTCTACTCTCAATTGATGGAGCCCATTGGTTTTTCTACCCCTATCCATATGCATGTATGTTTTACACTAACACCCCGACCATATTAAGATACCTGTATGCGATTGTCATGGGTGAAAAAGAGGAAATTATAGGGATTTAACCGCCACCACCTTCCGAAGCTGTGAGTTGAGAGCTTGAGAGCAAAGAGAGGGGAAGGGGGGAAAAATAAGAAGAGCCTTGAAGATAACTGATTGCGCAGATATCCTCGTCCTGACAGCTCAAATAGAGGAAAAGGAAAAACGCCAGTGACCATGCCTCTGCCCTTTTTTCATGTAGAGTCAGAATTCTGCGCCAAAAGACAGACGTTCTAGAAGGTCTAAACCCGGGAGCCAAATGGAAATGATGCAACCGAGAAGCGAGGGGTTTGCTCCTAAGCGCCAACAGACTCAACTTTCTTTCCCTTGACGGACTTCCACTCCATCCCCAGCGCTCCAATAATCGTCAAACACGCCATAGCCGTGGAGACATAATACGTCTCGTCCAATGCTCGGTTATACGCAAATATCACGCCGCTCAGGAACTTCTCATCGACGACTTGCTTCAAACTCGTTGCTCCTGTCTGGAGGACGATTTTCGGGTCTAGGCCTGGGACGACTTGCAACAGGCCAGAGGCGAGGCGGTTCGTGAAAACGTTCTGGCCAACGGAGATGAAGAGGGCACCGCCTAAAGTCTGACTGAAGATGATGATGGAGGTGCCAATGGGGATGTCTGCCATGCTGAGGACAGCCTGAACGGCCATTAGCGGTTGCTGCATGCTCATGCCACAACCAATACCGAATATGACTTGGTAGCCAATCCACATGGCCGGGCCAGTGTTGACCCCGAAGGTTGAGAGGAGACCCCCGCCGATAGCCATCATGATGGAGCCGAGGATCATGAAGGGGGTGTAGTAGCCAAGGGCAGTGACCGCACCTCCTGCGCCCACTGAAGCAATGACCAAACTCAAGATAAGGGGGAGGTTCATGATGCCGGACTTTATGGCCGAGACCCCCTTGATAGCTTGGAACCAAATTGGAAGCTGCAATCAATGCTAGTTAGTTATGATAAAGGCATTTATTACTGCTGGAGCGACCTACATAGAAGACCAACAGGAGGAATGCTGCACCGGAGCCAGCGGAAAACCAAGCCCCGAACGCCACGCTCCTCTGCCGTAGGATCCTCGGTGGTAAGGTGGCATTTTCTTGCTTCCAGAATTGGATGACTATAAAGGCGGCAATAAGGATGCAAAATATAACCAGAAGGACGATGATCTCGGCGCTCTTCCATGCAAATTTGGTACCGCCCCACTGGAGCGCGAGTAGGAGACAAACGATAGAGGGCATAAAGACAAGAGTGCCCCACAAATCGAACTGTTTCATTCGTGCGAGAAAGCCTATACTCTCCTGGTCTTTCCTGGGACTGTCGTTGAAGTAAATGCCTATGACCAATATAGTTATGGCTCCAATGGGTAGGTTGATATAAAAGCACCAACGCCAGGATAGATGGTCAGTGAAAGCACCGCCCATGAGTGGACCCGCTACACTAGCTATACCGTACATCGCACCAATAACTCCCGTATAGAGCGGACGTTGGTGTAATGGTACGGCGTGTGACACAATGATCAGTGCACCTGAAAAAATACCTGCGCACCCCAACCCAGCAACTGCACGGCCAACAATAAGGGCGGTGCTTGTAGGCGCAGCACCGCAAATCAGAGATCCGATCTCGAAAATAAAAATTGCCGTCAAGAACGTCCATTTCACCGAGAAGAACGAGTAGAATTTGCCAAACAGCAGCTGGAATGCACAAGTGCATAGTAGATATGCGCTACCATACCAACCCACATCGTCCAAGGCCTTGAAGTGGTCGGTAATCTTTGGGATTGCGGTAGCAATGATTGTGTTATCCTATTAAACAAAGAAGAATTAGCATCTCATAGATATGCGTGAGCTTCCAGGTATATTGAGGTAAGTGGGGTAGCTCGCTTCGGATTACGGAAACAAGAAACGCCGACAAAGACGAAACCGCGGAATACGGAATCTTATATTTACCAAAGCCACTACGAGCACCGCCAAACACAAGGCCATGCTGACCAAAATGAGTTGGACGCCTTTGGGGTATTCCGGCTCGACTGAACCCATCGATTGAGAATCACCGTCCCCAGTGTTTCCTACGTCTTCCTCCGTCTTGATATGTGCCTTTTCATCGTCTGAGTTATCGTTCTTGGAGGGCGTCCTCGAGATAATCGGAGGAGGGTTGTCGAGATGCTTCTCTTGTGTTGTTGCATAGCTCGGTGCCACGGTCGAGGAAGCAGAGGTGTCCATGGTTGCAAGACTCCCTGGCCGCTCTGGAACAGGAACACCCAGTGTTGACATTCGAATCGAATGGCTGTCCTAAGAGAGGTGTGAAAGATATGGTGAAGCTTGGAGGGAATCTGTGAGGCGAGAAGAAAAGAAGGCGCTACGTCCTAGTAGATAATAACTGAGGGTGTTGTTGATGCAAAGCTCAGTGTTGGCTGCTCGCGGTGTTAAGTAGAAGAACGGAAGGGCAAGTCAGTCTTTATGAAAGGGTCCATCTAAACTCCGAGCCGGTAAACGTTGAAAGGGTTCTTGTCCTGAATACGAAAGGCTGTGTTCATCCCAGCGGAGCCCTATTATTTTCATGCATAATTGTAGCATAATATAAGCACTACCAACTCTGGCGTATTTGTGCAGGGAATGTTTCTTTTTCCCGTAGACTAGCCGGATGACCCCCTTTCCGATAAAATCGATGATGCGACTCCTATTCGTTCCTATCCTTTATTCTCCGGTCAACAAAAGCTCCGGAAATTATGTAACTGCTCGGCTGAACAACAGCCGGCGATTGTTCGTGTCAGATATTGTGTGTGCTCAATCTCTCGGTGTCCGGTTCCTCCGATTTTTTCGATTGGACGCAGGGCTGAAGTGGATGACACACAGCGACCTTCTGTAAACGGCAGGTATCTTGGATTTTCCTAAACGCTCCTCATAGACATGCCTCTTCCAACGCTACGCCTGGGATCTTCCACCAGCTCCACCAGTTCTATTTCAAAGCAAAACCCAGGAAGAAAGAATGAACCAAGAAAAGAGAGACCTCGCGCCAAAATCCCCAATACCGGAACATCATAATTCTAATACGCTCTAAATCAACCTTACTCAAAACTTTCGGATTTACAAACTTTGTAACTATTGATAGCCCCATTGATGACTAAACTGACTGACCTCGCTATCACTTCCTCATACCTTGGTCTGACTTTCTCGTTGACCTGCCCTAACTCGATGACCGTATCTGAGAACTCACAGATTTGTTCATGCTGGATCTCAGGAGTATACTCTGCGGAGCGCATTTGAAATAGCGTCCAGGGACTCCAGGCGTAGATGGACGCTTGCTTATTGACTGGAATGACAAGGGCAGGGCAGCCGTCCGGGAGATGGAACATGGGAAGACCCGCACCGGGGCGGCGGGACTGCGACCACAAACCCATCTTTGTGCCACCACGGTGAGATTGGTTCGCATTATGATTTCCGATGCCGGCACCGGTTGGGGCTGTTCGTAGACTGGTGTCTGCTGTCCGTGCGTAAAGGATTGATCGAAGGTCAACGTGGGTACTGAATTGCTTCCTGGAGCTATATATGGCAGCGTCAGCACTTGATGTGGCTGTGAAGCTGGCACTCCTAGATTGTTCATATGGACGTATTGCAGAAAGATGCACAGTGGAGCAGGCGATATATAAAAATGACAAAGAGAATGAGAGAAAGCCGTTGAAACGCAGGTGTAGCGAGCGTACACAGGCTTAACCAGTAGATAGCGCTTTTCACGGTGATGGCGATGAGAATTGGCCCAGTGAACAAGGCATTGCCAAGACCCCGCTCCACCCGTTTCGCCTTTCACCACATCGTCCGTCCCTCCATCTCCTGGGTGCAGTAGAGCGGAATAGCATTGAGCTACGTAAGCTCAGCCGCCATCCCGAATCTGACCTCACACCAGCAGCTGTCCTTGATTGCTCGCATTAGTCGCTGTCTATATGTACATACATACCTCCTGCTGCATGGTATCTCAAATGCCATGTCCGCAGACTGTAATGGCAAGCCGATCCGATGATAGGTCACCATTTACGATCTTGAAATAGAACGCAGAGCAGAGTTCACAAGAGATGGCTGAGGACTCCAAGACCGCTCTCCTCTCTGTAAGCGCCAGCAGGAGCAGGAGCCAATCATGCAGTAAGCGGGCCATCTGCATCGGAGAGGCCGGCGGTTCCGTCACAAGTCAAAAGCAGTTCTCCACACGCACCCCATCCAAAACTACCACCACTTCGTTTCTCAGGCTCAGACTCGAAACCAAGCAGTTGCATCTCCTGAAACTACGTATTCCACGTCCTACCTGCTCTCGACTCACCTTCAGCCCTCTCCGCAGTTATCCTCGTTGCTGAATTTTGAATCTCCAGTCTCACCGTTGCAGAAAAGGCTCCACACGAGATCTACTGTACTTGATCCTGAAGCCAAATTCCTAAAAATAACCATTTTTGCATTGGCCGATCTTGCGTCTCTGGCCTCGTCTCGGACTGCTTCGCTCTTGTCGCGATGGCCGGTGCTCGTCCAACACCAGGCAAGAGCAACGACGAGCTCTTCCTGAGTAAGCCTAGCACAGATCCAGTTACGCCCACCGTTGAACCTCTCAGAATCAATAAATTCAACTCTGCGTCGCCCGAGCCACGCAGCGGGTCTGCCCAGGGTCAAAATAATGGATTTGCGCCACCCACGAGGAAGCAAACGTTTCCCCTCCCACCTGGAGCCTCCAGCTCACCAAACCCATTACCGTACCCTGAAGATCGCCCCCATTCACAGCCGCAGCAACCGTCCAGTGACCGTCCAAATCAATTACCATATCCCGATCGCGACAGTGCGCCGACACCCGAACGGAGAAAGCGAGGCTCACCGGCAAACAGCTCTTCCCCTCCTCGTCGAACAAGCTCAAATGATCCAGGCGCCTCTCCCCAACTTGGGCAAGGTCGCGAGGGACAGAAGCCTCCAAGTTTAGCGGAAAGGAGAGGAACTGCTCCAAGGCCTCTTCCTGCATCCCCAGATGAGGACTCGCCTGACCGAGAAGGCTTATTCGCAAAGGCACCTCACCGACCTCCCCAGGAGGGACAGTCGTCATCGGGTCAACGTAGACGCCTCTCACAGGCAGAGATCAACCCATATCCAGAGTACCACCAGCAATATTGGCCTGCGCCTGCGACAGGTGCCCCCGGTGGTGCCCCAGAAAAAGACGCTCCCGCGGCCACTGGTGGTCTTGCAGCTCCTAAGCCAAGTTCTAATGTTAATCGCCTGAGTTCAACAGCATCCACTTCAACAACTCGGGCTCAGCGTGGGTCTCCCCCTCCGCCTGAGACTCCTGTGTCAGTGGTTGGAGATGGTCCTCCCGGTGGAGGCATTGAAGCGCGCTTTGCAGCTGCTGGAATTGCTGGCACATCCACACTCAACAGTCTCCAGGCTCAAGGAGCTGCCGCATCGCGGCGGACAAATCAATATCAATCGCCTGCACCGCAGATTGGTCAATTACCACTAGGACACCCTGCGGCAAATATTCCGCAACAGCAAGACCCGCCCCGGAGGCCGTGGACACCAACGGAGCCTCCAGGCAGCCAACCGTATGGCCCACCCACGGTTTACCAAGGGCCTGGGGAAATACCCCCCGCTGTTCAAGCTTATCCAACTCCACAGGAACCACAACCAAGCCAGATTGAACAGCCTCTACCGTCGACATCTCAACAAGTGCTAGAGCAAGACTTCCAGAGGATGCAAATGACGTCTTCTCCACCGCCTGCATATTCCAGCGTGACTCCAGTCGGAGCAAGTTCTGCAACTGGCCCATTGACGCAACATGGATATCCCGTTGAGAAAGCACAAGTCCCTGGCATCGGAGCTGCTGGGGTGGCCGGCGCAGTGCTTGGTGCAGCCTCAAGCTCAGTGAGCACTCCTACGCCTGATCCGGTGCACCAAACACATCCCGCTTTTGCGAACGATCCAAGGCAATCGATGACTGCTCCACCGCAGAGACAGGACTCTCATGCCCCGCCTCAGCAATTTGCACCCTCAACCTACGACACACCGCATGGTTCAAACGCCACACCAGCCTCGCCCCCGCCGCTTCCGGAAGGTTGGATCGCACATTTGGATCCGAACTCCGGACAGTATTACTATATTCATCTGCCTACTCAATCCACACAGTGGGAGTTCCCCAAAGGGCCAACTCCTTTAAACCTAAGTGAGCCCCTTTCACCCACCCTTAGTACCTACGGGGGCCACCCCCTTGGGTCACCTGGTCTGAGCCAATTCGGGAAAACGCCACTTGGATCGCCCGGGTTTGCTCCACTAAATCCAGGGTATCCTGAGAGTATAATGAGTATGAGTGTTGGACCTCCAGGACCTGTGGGCTTTACCGGGCCTCCGCCGGCTAGCGGGATGGATATGTATAAAGTTGCCCCTACAAACGGGGTGTATTTCGGGCCGTATCTGAGGTATACAAATATGGATCTGGAAAGAGGACTTTGGCTAGGTTCAATCATGTTGGTGACGGATGCGCCACAACCACAAACTATTCATATACACCAGAGTATAGATCTTTCCCCCAACCGTAAGTTGGACGTTCGGGTATTCAGTCCTCCCAAAAGCTAACGAAAGGTTACGTAGCCCGGCAACTCAAAGCCAACCCTATCTACACTCATCAGAGATGGGTATTCTACCGTTACGACATTGATCTTCAAATGGAAGACTCTGGCGATGCGAAGTGGACCTACGCGATTACTTCTCACCTAGGCTGCACCCGCTATGAATTTCTTGTCGCCGGTCGCTATGAGACAAGCTGGCGGTTTATTGCACACTCTGGTAATGACTTTGCTTTAAATGTCAGTGCCAAAGAGCGCGCAAACCTAGGTGGTGTTGGCTTTATGTGGAAAGACATTGTGCAGAAGCATATCGATTGTGGGGGATTCCATGCGCAATTGGGGCTTGGTGGTCAGATATTTGCAGACAGGTTATGGAAAGAAATTCCCTTGCTCAAACAATGGCTCGGCATGAGTGGGAAAACGAATAGAAAGAATGCGCCGTGGTCTGCGAAGCATGAGGAGGACGTCTCGCATGCCTATTTCCATTACTACTCGAGCCATTTTGATCAGCCGCACTTGAGGGAGGGCTTTGCCCAGATCCCTCATATTCTGCAGATTGACGATCATGACATGTGAGTTACCCCTGGGGGGAAATGATCGCACCTTATGACTGACCATTTGACTTGTAGTTTTGATGGTTTCGGGTCTTATCCGGAGTACATGCAGTTCTCCAATATGTTCAAAAATATTGGCAGAATTGGCATTGAGATGTATCTCCTTTTCCAGCACCACACAACTCTCGAGATCCTCCGCAATGTAAGCAATGACCAAGATTTGTTTACCATTACGGGCACTGGTTGGCACTTCGTCAAGTTCCTTGGACCAGCTGTCGTGGTAGTCGGGCCGGACTGCAGATCTGAGCGAAACCCACACCAGGTCATGGCGGGTCCGACGTACCAAGGCCTATTCCCGAAGGTCGCGATGCTCCCGCCAAGCGTGCAGCATTGCATATTGATGATCTCAGTCCCCATCATTTACCCTCGTATGGAAGCTGTAGAATCCCTCGCGAACACCGTAGCAACGGGGAAGAAAGCCGTGACCGGCGCCTACAATGTCCTGGGGAAGGTGACGAGTTCAGTTGCGGGCGTTGTGGGAGCCAAGGGAGTGGTTGGGGAAGGGTTCAACACCGTGAAAAAGGCAGTCGGGAAGTCTGGATTGATGGGTGGCATCTTGAGCCCTTTTGGAGAAATTGATATGCTGGATGAATTGAGGGATCTATGGACACATGAATCCAAAGTCAGTTCCGATGAATTGCACATTCCTTAACTTTCGTGCTGACTGCCATCGCAGGATCTCGAGCGTACATACCTCATCCGGACTCTACAGGGCATAGCGCATCAGAAGAGTCTCCGCATGACATTCCTCAGTGGAGGTAAGTACCTTCCGCTGACTCTCAACCCCCAACTCGCCCCATTAACCCCGTTCTCCCCAAACAGGCGCAAACTGCTGCGGTGCCGGTCTCGTGCACGACCCAGCCCGCCCCTCCGACCACAAAACCATGTACCAAATCATATCCAGCGCAATCATCAATGTGGGGCCACCGAACTACATACTCAAGATGCTGCACAACAGCAAAATTCTCTACATCCCGCAGAACGGCCAGCGCTCCTCCAACAACCCCTCAGACACTAAGGAGGACATGATGGAGATCTTCCAGACGGATGTTAATGGCGCCGTTCGCGAGATGAAGAAGCTTATGGGTCGCCGTAATTACGCCGCTTTTGTCGCGTTTGATCCTGAGCTGGTCACTCCGCAGTATTCTCAGGCTCAGCAACCGGATCAACAAATTACTAGGCTTAGCCTGGCGGTCGATTTTATGGTTCAGGGGGATGGCGCCTATTCTGCGGCGTTGAAGTATGGCCCGGTCATCATCCCAAGGGTAGAGTATGGGCAATAAGAAGCGGGATCATATTACCTCAAGTAATTGATTTCACCAGTGGGTCATAAGTCAAAGCGGGTGCTTTTCCTATTCCATTCTCTCTGATTATAATCTCAATTTTGGTTATCCCGCGTTGGATTTAAACATGGGATGACTGAACATCAGATAAGCGATTCTAAAGCGAAAGGTCCACGATTTGATGAACATGTACCAGAAAAAATACAAGACTATTCCTCCTGATTTCCCTGTAGAGATGCTACTTTTGGGTACCAATCGGACCGATTAACAAAACGATGAATTTATTCCCACCACACATAAGCTCAGGGTCATAAGTGCTGTCGTTTCGAACGTGTTTTTTTTTTTTGCGCAAAAGAAAAACGACACTTACGACCTAGCACTATATGATCTCCTATATGAAGACCGCTGGAATTGATTCTTTGTCAATTGAGCCAACTCTTCCAAGCTCCATACGATGCGTTCCAGCTTAGAAATGCAGCGCTGCGGTATTCGCGCATGATCCATCCAATATTCGAGCGTCGACATCAACTCGTCCAGTTTCTGAAGAATCGTGTTGAGTGATAGTCCGTTGTTATTGTACACGTAGAAACGGTGAAGTAGCCCGTAACCCTTCGAGATGTCTGACCAAAGGCCACTTTCTATAAGCCACTTCATCTCTAGGTCAGCGAATTGGAACTTAGTTCCTGGTTTGAGAGAATGGTAGTGGGGTGGAAAGGGGGGTTGGTACTGGTCTGGCATTAGGCCATTCGGTATAGAAGATGCGGCAGAATTGACAGCAATGGTTTTCCCGGCCATACCCGCCCCTTCTGTCTCCAGTGTGAGCATGAACGCAGTGATCTTCATAGCCATAACAAGGCGACAAGGGCATAGCCATCTTGCAATGGTGTCTGAAACGTGCAAAGCCTTTTCTAGTTCTAAACAAGCCCTTAAAACCTTCGCTTTTTGAATTGAGAATCGGTATTTCGAGAGCTGGAAATTTGTTCGTGTATCTGAGAGTTGAGAGTTGCTCGTCCTTGGAGAGGAAAGATTGACCTTTATAAAGCCTCTCTAAGCAACCATGAAGTGTCTTTATTTGCCATCCATCCTCAATTTGCGCTATAAGCAGTGCCCCCTCAACAGTGACAGCAAAAGGAAAGCAAACGCGCTCGGTTCTTATGCAACAATAGCATTGGAAACAATTTGAAGGTCGAGAATTGCGGTTCTAGATGGTTAGTCTTGCGGCATAACAGCCTAGCCTATAGCATAGCTTGAGATTGGTAGCAAACTTAGGAGGCAAGCAAAGGTGTGATGTCGTTTGTGTGTATACATGGTATGTAAGCGTGATTTATATACGCAAGAAACATTGATAAAGGCTGAGATAGAGTAAAGGTGGGAAAAAGTGAGGCATACAGAATAGAGAAGCATTCATGATGACTCGAGAAGCATACGTGTAGGGAGTGAGTTGGCACCACCATTCAGGCTTGGTCGAGCAGAATCATCCATGGCCCCCTCTCCCGGCATAGGAGAATCAACGTGGATCAGAGCCGAGGGACACCACGCTGAATGTCTCGAGCCTGCATACACCTGACTTTCCGGTTTCCGAACCAACGCCAAGGCATTCTCAGCCGGCGTAATACACACAGGAAATGACTAGAACTTGGGAAATGCGTACGTAATGTACGGGGTCCTCTCCTGCAGCTTCCCGCTCAACTGTCTGACTGAGTCAACCTTCGAGGCATCAAACATTCCTCATTCTTCCTGTACGGTGAGTGAAGTGGTGGCAATGTGAATAGAGGTGTGCCAGGAGAGCTTGAAGTTTGCCGGCCTGGGATATTCGACTGGATAGTATTCGATCAGACTCATACCAGTCTCTCCGATATGAACCTTCTAGGTGCAACTGCCATGTGTGTGCACATATCATCTCATGACTTCGGGTTTTGAAGCGATATGAAGGCGTACGTGACGTTATGCCAGGGAATTTGGGAATATTTAATATTCCCAAGTTGTACGGCACGTTGGATAGGTGTAGTTTCAATGTGTACTAGATATTTTGTGGAGGAATCTCATTATTAGTCATGCGGCTGAAAGGTTGAGGTTTAGCAGGGGTCAGGTGAAATGGGTCAGCCAAGATCACTCAACGCGCTACACGCTCCGCGAACGCGTCTGCGAACGCGTCTGCGATTCATTGTTTCGCGACTCCCCAACTTCTCCGACACAACAAAGTCCTTCCCTCACCCATCCACTCCACCCATCACACCTTCTCTCACTCACTTACAGCAAGAATATTCCAACCATGGCTTCTTCTGTTCTGGGCAAGCGAACGAGGAGTTCCGATGCAGCAGGTAATTTCTTGAATTCACAGACAGTCCTTCCGTATTTTCATACTGATTCTTGCTTGCACAGCTTCGATTTCAGGGTCCCCGTCACGCGTCAAACGTCGCACCCGAGCTTTGGTCTACACTGATGAGAATGAAAATCCTTTTATCACGCGAATTGGAGAGAATGCGGTTCAGAATGGAGATGTTATGCAAGTGGACAATATCGAGGGCGGCACACTATTCAAGTCTCCGAGCAAAGCAATCAAGGTTGCGACACTACCAGTCAAGAATACAATTGCGGGCGTCAGAATTCCTCTCTCACCAACGAAGATTAACACGCATTTCAAGGTCACCAAACCCATCTTTGGTAAGTCGTAGATCCCGGTCTAGAACACCAAACGATTTATATTAATTGGACATGCAGACGAAAACACGAAGATAACCCCAAACACAACCCCACAGACGCCTCGACACAGAGATGCTTTGTCTAAGAAACAGCCAGTTACGCCCCGACATCGCGTCCCGGTGGTCAGCAAGCTTTTTACTCCACGGACTCCTCGAACACCTGCGACTCCAAGATCAACGATACCTACCGTCTATGCGGGAGCGCGTCGACTTTTCGTACGCAGCGCGAACCCAGGACGATTAATTGGGCGTTTCGAGGAAGGAAAGGAACTCAACAACTTTATCCAGACCAGGATCGAATCAAAGTCAGGAGGTTGCATCTATGTGAGCGGGCCGCCTGGAACGGGGAAGAGTGCTCTGGTGACGGAGATAGTTGGCGACCACGCTGCAAACGACTTGGTGAAGACCGCATATATCAATTGCATGAGTGCGAAGAATCCTGGGGTTATTTTCAGCAAATTGGTGACAGATCTTTGTCCGAACAGCGATAACTTGGAGGAAAATGAGACGAAGATATTGCAAGGGATGTTTACACCAAGAAAGAGAGGCGCTTCAGAAGTTTACATTGTCACCCTGGACGAGATGGACCATCTTCTAACACTAGACCTCGAAGTGTTGTACACACTCTTTGAATGGTCGATGCATCGTTCCTCTCGCCTGATACTTGTCGGTATTGCGAACGCACTGGATCTTACAGACCGCTTTCTGCCTCGCCTCAAGGCACGAAATTTGAAGCCTCAACTATTACCGTTTCTCCCTTACACGGCTCCTCAGATCGCATCCGTCATTACTACTCGACTACAGTCTCTTTTACCCGAACAGGGTGAACGTCGCACCACGGCAGCGGACTATGTACCGTTTCTTCACCCAGCAGCAATCCAACTCTGCTCCAAGAAAGTCGCCAGCCAAACTGGCGATCTCCGCAAGGCCTTTGACATTTGCCGTCGTGCAATCGACCTGATCGAGTCTGAAACAAAGCTGAAGCACCAAGAAGAGCTTAATAACCATGCTCTCCTGCTCAGCCCATCCAAGGCACCGCTAGTAGAGAATATGAATTTCTCTTCCTCACCATCTTCGATTTTGTCTCCTAAATCCCACTCACCAGCGAAGCAGTCTTCTCTAGGAGCACCATTAGCGAACCTTACTCCAGAAACGGCTCCTCGGGCGTCAATCGCTCATATCGCTCGCATATCATCTGCGACATTCGGAAACAGCTCTGAGCAAAGATTAAAGTCACTCAACCTACAGCAGAAGGCCGCCCTCTGCGCACTCCTAGCACACGAGAAGCGCTCACGCACTGCCACGTCACCTCTACCATCTACTCCCTCCAAGTCCGGCAGGAACGGTGTTGCGCCTTCGATCAGAACGCTCTTTGAGACATACACCTCCCTTTGCAGGAGAGACAGAGTGTTGCACCCATTAACAAGCACCGAATTCAGAGACGTAATTAGCAGTCTTGAGACACTCTCACTCGTCACCATCCTAGATGCTGGAAACGGAGGCGCTTTGGGACTGTTGCGCACTCCAGGCAAGCGGGGGAGGTCAGGTGGCTTTGGGAGTGGAGGAGATGAGAGGAGAGTGGGAAGCTGTGTCGGAGAGGAAGATGTGGAGGCGGCAATAGAGGGCGCCGGCAGTGAGATCCTGAAAGCCATAATGAGGGATGAGAGCTTGGAGTAGATGGAAAAACGGTAGGACGCGTTGCTGGGATGGAGGTTTACATGAGTAACCGCGTTGATTTAGACAAAGTATAGGGTTTGTTGATGAAGGTACTAAAAGCCTATACATAGCGTCTTGTGTTCGTGTGTTTGGATCACGTAGAACTCAACTATCTTATTGATGCTGTGGCAAAATGCCTTGTGGAATGTTGGTAGATTGGTTGGCAGGTGTCTGGTGAACGAACGCCAAATCCTGTGACTCGACGCCAGGCCACAGGCCCTCGCTTAGGCACCAATCGCGAACCTTATCGTTTTTGGCCCCCAAACACCTGCAGCTTTCCGTGTTCCTTGGTGCCTGTGCTGTTGAACTTCTACGACAGCTCACTTCCTCACACAATTGCTACTCGAGGTTTCGGTATGGCGATCTAACAATCTCTCAGGTCTCTTGTTGCTTCATTTCTCTCTTTCGTTCCTCTTTACTGACAGCGGCTCTTGTCAGACCTGTGCAAGATCGACCTTAGCACCACCCGGAGCGTCGGAAGTTTCAGCTGTTCTGTTGATCTTCCAAGATGTCTCCTCGCAAGCAGAAGAGTCAATTGAAGCGTAGTCACGTAAGTAGTGGAGCTTGTCACTACCATGCTACCCAGTTAATCATCTCGATGTGCGCTAACAATGCGACTTGAAGTCCGCTGGGGACCTTACCCAGGAACCTAAGAAGCCACGCCGTAACAAGAAAACCGAAGCTGGCCCTTCCACTCCAGCATCCGCAAACATACAGCTACAATCTCCTGTAGTACGAGATAACTCCATGGCCACCGAATTTGCCAATGAAGCGACCGTCTCTCCACCAGAAGGCGAACCTCTTCAAGCTTCTGCTCATTCTCCTCCGCGTCTCGACAGCGTAACCTCTCCTCCATCAGATACGCAGGCACTTTCTCAATTTGTTTACCCGCCTCAGAGTATATCTCATGAAGTTGAAGACGAAGAAGCTGAGGGCGTGTGGGGCTATCTCATTCCTTTGTCTGGAAAGTGCCAAAACGCAGTGGTGTTAAGAAAGAAATCTCCTTGTCCTGTGGTGCTGCCCAACACAGCTTCAAAGCGAACCAGAAGCGCCACCAAAGGCAAAAGCAAGAATTCCAAGACAGACGAAAAGGTGGGAGCTAGCAAAGGCAGCCCCTCTGGTGGATACCTCATTGGAAGACACCCGGAATGCGGTAAGTCTATTGCAGACATATCTTTAAAGCTCTTTGTAAAAGAAGCTAATCTTATTGTGGCTCAGATATTATACTTGAGAGCAACCCCACGATTTCAAATCGTCACTCTCTCGTTTTCATGGAGCAGTCCAACGGCAAAGCTGTCGCCATTGTTGAGGATCTTTCCAGCAATGGTACATTTGTGAATGATGCGATTGTGGGCAGAAATAAGCGACGTGAACTTCAAGATGGTGACGAAATTTCCATCGTCAATATGGCACGCTTCATTTTCTGTTACCCGCGCAATCGCAAGACTAGTGGTTTTCACCAACAGTATACCCTCGGAGACCAGCTTGGTAAGGGTCATTTTGCGACTGTGTATCTTTGTGCTGAGAAGAGTACTGGACAGCAGTATGCTGTAAAGGTGTTCACACAACGAAAAGGGGTTGACGAGAGATCCAAAAACGAGAGCTTGCAGCAGGAAATTGCGGTGTTGCAGAGCGTTAGCCACCTAAATCTTCTTTGCCTTCAAGACACATTTGCAGAAGAGGATAGAGTATATCTCGTACTCGAACTTGCTGCTGAGGGAGAGCTATTCAATTGGATCACTGCAAACACAAAGATGACCGAAGAACAAGCACGCAAAGTCTTTATTCAACTGCTTCATGGAATGAAATACTTGGTAAGTTTTACGTGATGACTGAAACTGACGCTTTTCTTTGCTCACGCTTTAGTGTAGCATGATCGTGGGATTGTTCACCGGGACATAAAGCCTGAAAACATTCTATTAGTTGATAGTGACCTCACTGTCAAGATTGCCGATTTCGGTCTAGCTAAGATCATTGGTGAAGATTCCTTCACTACAACAATGTAAGCTTAAGCTGCTTAGAATCAATTAATGCTTATTTGCTAATTATTCCACAGTTGCGGTACTCCAAGTTGTGAGTTAAAATTCACAGTTAACACGTTAGTTGGTTGCTGATAGCTTTAGATGTCGCTCCGGAAATTCTAAAGAATTCAAATCGTAAATACAGCAAAGCTGTGGATGTTTGGTCGCTTGGTGTAGTTCTTTACATTTGCCTCTGCGGATTCCCTCCATTTTCGGACGAGCTCGCAAACGAGGATTTTCCCTACTCTCTAGCACAACAGATTAAAAAGGGGTTATTTTACTACCCATCTCCATACTGGGACCGGGTAGACGATCTCGCATTAGATCTCATTGACAAAATGCTAACTGTCAACATGGATGAGCGTATTACGATCGAGGAATGTCTTCGGCATCCGTGGATTACTCAAAACCCCGAAGTTATGTCCCAGAACTCTACTGTTATTGATCCTTCCGATAGCATTGATGGCCTTACTCCAGCTTTGAACAAATTGGATTTTTCAAAACGAAAGGTTCAGAGGACACGAACATTGCTCAGCGACTTCAATAAGTTCGAGATCAGCAAGGAGATAGACATAAAAACTGAAAAGAAGACTCTCAAAATCTTTGAGAAGAATACTAACAATAGAGTCAACAAGAGTCCTATAAAAACAGAGCCCCCAGCACAACAACCTGTGAAGCAAGATACTCCAGGAGCTCGTAGGGCCCCAGCGGAGTTCATGCATATGGGAGGGAAGGGAGACGATGTTCTTTTCGATGAAGAGGACAGCAACTATGAGCCTGCTGACACTGTCGGATCGATTGATTTGTGAAATAATGGTCTTCCAGTTTGCGATGCATGGTAGATGGTTCTTCGTGCTACCTTTGTTCGCATCAGCTTTGTTCTCTTTATTGCGCCCTAACGCATGGTGGTGAGACTTGGATGGCGTTTTCCTTGGTCCTCAACACAATGTCCCCAAACGATCATCATGAGTTTTTCTCTTTCTGGTAGCGGTTGGGAGGTTGGGCCTATGGCAAGAGATCATTGATCATCATAAAGAGCATTGTCAAAGAATATTTTGTAGCTCTGAATGGAAATATGAAACGGCGTCCTGGGTTGTTTCCTTTTTGTTGATGCTGATTCAAACGTGATAGATATGCTCATCGTATTGTAGCCTTCACAATTCAAAGATCTGATCCGCGTAGCGCTTGGAATAAGCTAGAAGAATAGCGCTTCAAACTATAAGCGTGAAAGGCAAGCAAGGAGAACCTAACACTAAAGCATTGGTGCTGCTCCGCAGATATTGTATATTCATGTTTTCCACCATCTGTCACGTGAGATATCTTCGCATCAGAGACATCAAGACGGGATCTGAAAGAGAAGAAAGGGGAGATGAGTGAAGTTATGCTGTTGTGTGCATGGGCTTTTGGTTTTGTTGGGATGTCAGGAATTGCGGGGATTGCTGGCAAAATGCAACCAATAAAACAGGCTTAGAGATCTGGTAGACGTTGGTGTTGTCGTTGTCTCTCTTGGAATTGGAATCATCCTTTGTGTTTTGATGGAACTGTGATACTTGTAGCTTTGTTTTGTTGCGTGGAGATCATTGCTGGTCAAACTTCAGGTTTGCAGCTATGAGACTGAGAGATAAAACTGCGAGGTAAAGGTAAGTGGTTGTATCCTATGGTGTTTCTGTGTTTCTCGCTCGGAGCCGCTGATCCCTGCCCGAGTTAATTCGCGGCCCTGTTCCCCTGAGATGATACTGGCACCGCTCAACCCAGTCACTCTTTCCGTCTCGAATTTTTGTTCCTCCACAACCACCGACACATCGCACATTCTTTAGAAGAAGGCTTCGAAGGAAGAGGGAATAGGACATCATGGGACTCCTCGGCTCTGTCGCTGCGCCCATCGCAGATCTTCTCGCTACCAAGTCGACGGCTGTTGTTGTTGCTGCTGGTATGGCTTCGTTCGTGGTGCTTGCGATTGTCGTCAATGTGTTGAGGCAATTGCTGGTCAGGAACCCGAACGAACCACCGATGGTGTTCCACTGGGTGCCGTTCGTCGGGAGTACGATTTCCTATGGCATTGATCCGTATAAATTCTTTTTTAGTTGTCAGAAGAAGGTTTGTGCTATCCGTTGTTTTTCTCAAAGCGTGCACGTAACGTATGTACCTTGTCGAGTGTGCTTTTGCTGATGCGATTGCGGGTAGTATGGCGATGTCTTCACGTTTGTGCTACTGGGGAAGAAGACCACGGTGTGTTTGGGGACGAAGGGGAATGAATTCATCCTCAATGGGAAGCTTAGGGACGTCAATGCCGAGGAGATTTATAGCAGTCTCACAACCCCAGTATTTGGGACTGATGTCGTGTATGATTGTCCGAACGCAAAGCTGATGGAGCAGAAGAAGGTGAGAAGTCATCTCATAGCCTTGCATGCCATGATAGTACATGTTTTTCTTACTTGCATGAGTACAGTTTGTTAAATTCGGCCTCACTTCTGAAGCCCTCCGCTCCTACGTCCCACTGATCGTCGACGAAGTCCACGACTATGTCAAGCGCTCTCCAGCCTTCAAAGGGCCTTCAGGAACCGTCAACATCCCTCCGTCCATGGCTGAAATCACCATCTACACCGCTTCGCGCTCTCTCCAGGGGAAAGAAGTCCGCGACAAATTCGACTCCTCGTTCGCTGACCTCTACCACGATCTCGATATGGGCTTCACCCCGATCAACTTCATGTTGCCCTGGGCACCACTTCCTCAGAACCGTAGACGTGACTTCGCTCAGCGGAAGATGGCACAGACTTACATGGACATTATCCGCGCAAGACGTGAGGGTGGCGGGAAACGTGACTCCGAGGACATGATCTGGAACCTAATGAGCAGCGTGTACAAGAACGGCACACCGGTCCCCGATAAGGAGGTTGCGCACATGATGATCGCTCTTCTGATGGCCGGCCAGCACTCTTCTTCCTCAACTAGCTCCTGGATCATGCTACGGCTCGCCTCCCGCCCAGACATCATGGACGAACTGTACGATGAGCAAATCCGTGTCCTCGGTGCTGACCTTCCCGCACTCACCTACGACGACCTTCAGCGCCTCCCTCTCCACAACCAAGTCGTCCGAGAAACTCTCCGCATCCACGCACCTATCCACAGCATCATGCGTAAAGTCAAATCCCCCATGCCCATCGCCGGGACCCCCTACGTCATCCCCACATCCCACGTCCTCCTCGCCGCCCCTGGGGTCGCCTCCCGCACGCCCGAACACTTCCCTAACCCAACTTTCTGGGACCCGCACCGCTGGGACGGCGCTGCGGCACTCAAACACGAGGATGAGGAGAAGGTGGATTATGGATATGGGCTTGTGAGTAAGGGGGCAAGTAGTCCGTATTTGCCATTTGGAGCTGGTAGACATCGGTGCATTGGCGAGCAATTTGCGTATGTGCAACTGGGCACTATAACTGCGACGGTGGTGAGGGAGTTTCGGTTCAGGAATCAGAAGGGTAAGGAGGGGGTGGTGGAGACGGATTATTCGGTGGGTTTATTTCACCCTTTCCGTCATTATTCTATCATGATTTCTATGGATGAAGTAGAGAGTTAATTCGGTCTTGTTTGATTGATAGTCCCTTTTCTCACGCCCAATGAGCCCAGCATATATCGAATGGGAACGACGACCGAAGTCTGCGCGCCACGAGTGATTTGTGTCTTATTCGATTGCACATTGTTGCAAACAAACATACAAGGGCGTAATAATCAATCAAGAAGCCTTTTCCCATACCTCCTTTAGATTCTCAACTTAGAATAATTGACCTTCTCTTTCTGGTTTTTGCTGGCTTGCTTTTGCTTTTCTAATCCGTGGTATTTCTGTTTTTTTTAAAGCACGAGCAAGCATGGGTGAGCGTGGTTTTGTTTTGTTTGTTACAAGCCTGTACATTGATTGGTTCTTTTTCTCCCTGTGCAACGGAGAAAAATATGGTATATATACAGGTATTCGATTGATTTGAATGGACTTCCTGAGACCGCCAATTGAGTGACGCGCAAGATGTAGAATGCGTGTGGAGTTGTGAGGAGTGAGTGGTGGAAGGGGAAGGTCTGATGTAGGTACAGGAAGATGCCAGTAATATTAATTACAAAGTGCTAGGGTTAATGCTTCTAAAATGGTGATTTGCAATATTAAAAAATCTGCTATGTTCTCGAAATATCACAAACTCACCAGACTAGCTAAATCCCGCCCTCCTAGCTCAATACGGAATCCCATTCGTCAACAACTGAAACTGATCATACCCCTTTGTCGAATAACTACTCCAACTCTTCCTAATCAAATCCCTCATAAAATCCGCAGCCTCCCTCTCCGTCTTCTCAAGCACAAACCTCTCTCTAAAATGCTGTATCGTCTGCGGGATAAAACACGGCAAGCCGCTATCCATCATCAGCAAAACAATACGCACAAGTTTCTCCGTATACTGCCTCGACGCTAGGAATGCCTTGATGGTGAGTTCTTCGAACCAGTGGTACGGCTGCGAAGTCGTCGAGTGGCCCATGACGGCGACCATCTCGGAGGTGAGTTTAAAGGGGGCGCGTTCGAATTTGATGCCGCCCGGGGCGATGTCGAAGCAGAAGCCAAAGTCGATATGGAGGATGTGGCCGACGTCGTCGATCATGATGTTGCCGTTGTGGCGGTCTTTGAATTGGAGGAGGTAGGAGATTAGGGAGTAAGCGGCCATGCTTTTAACGAAGTTGTTGCGGGCTTCTTGGAAGCGGATGGAGTCCTCGCCGCCGTATTTGGAGGCGAAGTAGTCGTAGAGCCCGTTGACTGCTTCGCGGCCTAGCATGTCGCGTGATATGGAGTTTGGTAGGACGTCGATGACACCGCAGCCTGGTGCTGTGGCAGTTACACGATAGGGGTAGACGAAGACATCGAGGCCGACGCTGTTGAAGATGCCGCGGAAGGCTGAGATCATTTGTAGTGCTAGCACATCTTGCCGGCAGTCGTCGCCGACTTTGAAGATAGCGGATTGCCACACCTCAACGGCAGTATCCTGAAATGGTCCCTTACGGGCCTTCTCTGGAGTCTCTTCAACACCGTCAATAGCATCACATTTGCTCTTCCTGATACGAAAAGTGGCCATATATGGTGCCTTAGCGTGACTCTGCAGCGGCTTGCCGGATTTGCGGTCGATACCTATGACAATGCCATCCGGGTTGCTGGGGAGGTACACTCCAACCTCAACTTTTATTTTCCGCAGCTCTTCTTCGATCTTCTGTTTCTTCTCTTGTTTGCTTCTCTTGATGTACGGCCGTAATTTACCGGACACATCTGTGACCTCGTTGAAAAAGGAAAATTCTCGTTCGTAGAATTCCTTGTCGGCTTTTGAGAAGCTGCGCACGAGACGGTCCATAACTTTGTCGAGTGTTGGCTTGACAGGATCGGGCTATGGAACGTTTAGCATTGCTCGCTAACCCGGTCTGTCAGTCTAACGGTGAAGTAAAGCAACTTACGATTTGTGACTCTTCATCCCTGAACATATTCGCCTTCATATTCCAGATGATCTGGTGAGCAAAGAGCTGTGAAAATTTCGCCGTTTCGATGATATACCGCTCCGCGTATCCAAGGTAATCGTATCTTAAAGTCTGGGCAATCTGCGGTACATAGAAAAAGGTGACATCTACGGAATGACTCTCCAGGGCCCTCATGGCATACTGGATGATGTAAGGGTGGTCTTGATACGCTGGGAGGAAGTATGTCGCTGCAGTCACGGGATCTACAGGAGCCCAGTAGAGTAAGTACTGCGCACATTAGCTCTTGTATTCAGATATATCAGTGTATATTATTACCTTCAATTGGAAGGATACATCGGTTGGTAAGCTTGATCCTAGTAGTATCTCAAGCGCAGCTGGTTCCCCAATCGCCTTCTCCGGGAAGTTCAAAAGTAGCCACCGCACATCGGTGGCGAGCCTTGGCGATTGGAAACGACTGACCAGCTGAATCGTCAAGGCAGGGCTTTCCATCCAAGCAGTCTTCAGAAGCGTAGCTAAGGCGTTCTGCGATAGTTAGTTTGGGTTCTGGCGAATATCTCGAGACTATACTTACGTCCGCAGGGTTCTTGCCAGCCGGACGGGATGTCAGGAGATGCGTTTGTGCTGTCTCAAGAGGAAATAGCCAGACAATGAGACGAGTCTGCTCATTGTCCAGGAGCAAATGTAATAGGTCTTGCTTAGGCTGCAGAGATTTGAGAGATCCGGAAGCCCGCAAGCCAATATGTGATACTTTGGTTAGTGCCGCATCAACGTCAGCTAGGAGGTGAGTTTCTGCCTTAATCTGCAATCTATTGCCTCCAAAGGACCACCTGAGCCGTCGGTTAATAAGCAGTTCCACAAAAGGGGGATGTTGAATGTACCTTGGAGGAAAGCTGAACCAAGCCAGAGCAGCAGACAGAATACGATCCTTCAGTCTCCAAGAAGCAGTAGCGTCCATGCCAGTACTATAGGTAAGAACCTTAAGGCTAAATAAAACGATCTGGAAGCGTACTTCGCGGGCTAGGGGGTGACCAGTGGTATGCTTCATGCCATCGAGAGTGATACGCACAAGCCGGTGGAATACCTTCTGGACGTGAATGTTTCCAAGTCGTGTCGCATTGAAGTGGCTGCCGAGGAATTGAAGGATTCGGAAATGAGGACTAATTAGATTATGAGCCGCTTGTTGGCGTTTAAGTAGCGTCTCCTTGTCAGAGGGCGCGAACTCTTGCTTCACGTAGAAAGGGTCTGGATGACTACAGCGAAATAAGAATTCCTCCTTTAGATCCAGATAGGAGGTACTCACGTAAAGTTGTCATTGAAGATGCCTATCCGCTTCCGCACAGTGTTCTCCCAGTTCTCGGCGATCTCCGTTAGGATGTTGGGTTCCATTCTCGGATTCTCATTAATGACGCCCATCCAGAGCGAAATACCCAGCTTTATTGACTGCTTTGTGAACACTGCGAATGGAATACCAACCAAATGGTGAACGATAGCGCATTCTTCCTTCTTCGTCCTGCAGAGCAAGGCAGCAGCCCTTCTCAATACATCCCGTAACTCGCCGATGGAGACATATTTGCGATTCAAAGTCCGACTTTCGAGATGGGCAAGTATGGCTTCTGCGTCTTCCGTATCTTGTCCAGGTTTAGGCATTACCGAAGACGGACGTTCACCTGTTGTGAGCCTGTCAATTTGAGTGGCTTCAACGGCACATTTGAACGCTTACTGAAATGCATGAAGTTAAGCCATTCTTGGTCATGGTCAGGTAATGGTTCTGCATATCTATACTCCTGTCGTGTTGTGTACTGGGAGATGAAGTCCGATGCAGTATTGACGCTGTAGTCACTGAGATGGTCGATGGCCCCTAATCTTTGGTCAGTAGTAGGCACAACAGTGCCCATCTCAAGTGCAAAGGATCGCCCCAGAGAGACATGACCGTAAAAGCCATCATCCTCATACTCAGACAAATATGTCTGCATTACCCACGTGTCAATAATGTTGTCGTTTTTTGATGGGGATGCAACGTACCTGTAGTAACCCTTTAACATCCAGGGGGGCAATATCCATCACTCTCATCACCCACATTCGAGCGTTCTTGGAGAATGTATTTAACGTTTTTCTTCTGTTTTCGTAGTTGTCGGAAAGTTCCACCGTAACTTGGCCTCGAGTTGACGTGAAGGACGACTTCCATTCATATTCATCAGTTTCAGCATCGAGGCAGCTTGTCCACATGAGCGTCAGAAGCTCAAGGAGCGCGAACAGAGAAGATTTCTGGCAAAGCACAGACGGGGTTGCTGTAACAATTCGGTCTACACAAGCGGCAGCAATTTGTCGGACCTTCTCTATACGATGGCAGCAACACGTGAGGATTATCGCAAGCTGCTTAGCAACATTGGAAGCTGAAAATTCTTCGATATTCCCTGCCAGAGTCTTGCGAAGATAAATAGCCATAACTACCTCAGTAATTGAGATCATGGTGTTGCCCGGTTCCCCAGTCCTGAAACTTGGATCCAGGAAGTAGGTGAGAACTTTTGTGCAGTCCCCTGACTCGGCTCGTAGGCTCTCTAGCAAGTATGTCGCGCTTAGAAATATAACCTTGGGATAGCTTAGGCCCCTGATATCAGTTTCATGACTTGGCAATAACTGTATAAGCCGTCGTTTCTGCTCCACTGAGTTTTGAGCGCTCATCCCACGTCTAAGGATTATGTTCAAGTCCATGTCGCTCTCAGCCTGGTCGGCTCGCTGTTCAGCCACAAGGGGCGGGAAATGTTTCGCCATGGTCCTTAGTTCCTTATCATACCGTTTTACAAGCTCGGATTTGGGGGTGAAGCCATGTACAACGATATTGAGCCAAGCATCACGACATAACGCCAGAATCTCGTCGCTGACGTCCTCATCCAGAAGTAAATCATTTGTGGACAAGACCAGTGCTAGAGGCTGCAGGAGTTGAGCAATTTCTCGCGCAGCGAGTTCGACGTCCACTTGCCCCGTTTGTCCGCTCTCGCGCACATCGCCTTTGCTTATCACTGTCTCTAGTAGGTCCACAAGATAAATTTCATACAGCGGGGAGTCTCTACGAAGTGTTGCAGATAGATAATTCCTCGCTTTCATCACCTATTATTTCATCAGCGTCCCACTTCTCATGGAAACTATTCTCGGAATAAAATCGAATGACTGAACTCACAGCATTCAGAATCAGTGTGTCTTTCTGAACTGCTCCAGAGTGTCCCAGTCTCGTGAGTAGTTTGAGCAGAGACCTAAACTCGCCTTGACCGCCGTAGACAGAAACGACAACTCCATCGGTAAGGATCCTCGCATCCACGGCATGGCTCACCTTGCCAATTTTCTGAACCAGCATTGACTGCACAAGGGCCACAATCTTATCATCTTTGCAGGTGCTCGAGATAACAGCAATTGCTTGGACGACGTTTCCGTAAACAGTTGCCGTCTCCTCTTCGCCACTTAGTGCCAGCGAGATTGCACTTCCGCTTGCTTGGCGATCGTATGCCGCGAAGTCCTCCCGACTGGATTGAGACTTCGCGTTTGGATCTGGCGTACTGCCTGCAACTGGTGCTCGCTCGCCACCCCTAGAACTAAGTACATTTCCGAGAGTGTACAAAGTCGTAATGACAGCATCCTGAGAGAGGAACTGGAGAACGTAAGCCAGGCAATTTGCAGCAACCCTGACCGTTTGTCCATGGATTCCACCCCTAACTATGAACCGCGGCAACAATCGGCTTAGATTCGAAGCGCATGTTGGTGAGATCCTGGCCAGAATCGCCATACATTTAAGTACAACACTAGCGAGGGTTTCATCTGCCATTTCAATTGGATCAGCCACCGTATCCTCCAGCCACGACATTAGGATGTCAGCGTCAGCCGCGCCCTCATTAAGAATAACGCAATTGACGTAGCTGGTCAATACATATGCCTTGACAGCAAATGCAAGTCTTTGCTGCCATGCCGTTCCAAGCTGGAGATAGTCAGAACCGTCTTCAAGCAATGCCATCTCTTGGGCCAAAATATCGACAAGAGTTTCAATCGTCCCAAGCTCAGAGTCTTCTGTCTCGGGGAAGCCGGTTTTGGCTATGCCATGCCCCGACATCAAGACATCTAATATATCCTCACCTCGGAGAAGTGAAGAGTCGACTATAAGGAGCGACGTGCTTGAGACTAGTAGTCGCATAAAACCTCGCTGGAGCAGCATGGCGCCAAGTGGGCGTCCAATTGCAGCGTAGTGCCTTGTATATCGTTTCCATTCTCTCAAAACTCTGCCAGTCAAATGATGGGCGTTCCTTATTGTCGAAAAGGCCGTCTCAACCGAGATCAAGAATTTCTCAGATAGGATATTCCTGATTCGCTCGATCAAGTAAAGTCTCTCCGTCGCTGTCCAGAAATTGGCATGACTAGCAGCAGCATCCAGAAACCCGAGAATAGAAACAGTAACGGAAGCAATATTGAGAACGTCCGCCTCCTCAGAAGAGCTCTCGGTTTGTACTTGGGGAAGATTCGTGACTGCATAATGACAGTTCTCCAGGTAATATGTTGTTTTGTCCAGAACAGAATCTCGTAGATCTGGATGGTTGATACCAATGGCCAACACTGCACACGTCAGATTATAACTCAGTGCCTCCCACGGCGAAGGTTCTATATCTCGCAAAAACGGCGATGGGGTGATAATTTGGTTGTGGGCTTCAGGGAGGTATGGCCCTAATTGTTTGAGCAATCTCTCCGCGCTCTGAACTGATTCCAGTAACGGCGCTGCCTTGCATAAGGCCAGCAAGACTTCAAGTTCACGCAGACTCTGTAAAACCTTGATGTTAGCCATTTTATTCCTTAACCACGATTTAATCATTGAGGAAACTAATCCCCAACTCACCATTGGCAACTGAGATGCCGCCACCCAGCTTTTCCACGCTCCATTAAGGACCCCATTTGCTTGCACATTCTGCGGAGGGCACGCATTGCACAATCTGCGAAGGTCAGGATTATCGAGGGTTGCCAACGGAGAGGTCGCGGAAAGTACAGCTATTTTCTGCAGCGCGGTACGCCTGATATCCCGAGATAGACTGACCGACAGTTAGCTAGTAGCCGGTGAGAATATGAGGACTTCTATCTTACGCCTCCATCACCTTGGACGGGTTTGGTGATATTGTTCAAGTGCTCCTGTGTAATGATAGTATGGGAAAGTATTAGGCGAGCCGAGCTTAATAGCGAAGCGCCAACCACCTCCCACCTCCCATCTCCCCCCGCAATAATCTGTATTCACACCCCAAAGAAAGTGCCGAATTCCCTCATTGAAGCCAGCACAAAACTTGCTCTCCACACTACATCATTCTTCAAAAAACTCTCATTTCAAATTCAGGGAACAACCTAAACTGTATGTAAATGTTCCCGACTCTCCAGCCTATTCCACCTCACCACCAACAGACAATTGTTCTCCCCTTCACCATCAACAAACATGTCATCTCCACTTCCCGAACCACCGCCATCACGATTAACCGTCCTGATCTCCGGCAGCGGCACCAACCTCCAAGCCCTCATTGACGCCTGCTCCTCCAACCTCCTCCCAAACACCTCAATCATCCGAGTAATCTCAAACCGCAAAGCAGCCTTCGGTCTCAAGCGCGCTGAAAAAGTACACATACCGACTACATATCACAACCTCCTGGCTTACAAAAGGCGCTTTAAAGATGCCGAAGACACGAAATCTACACCTGGAGACGCGATGGACACAGTAGACACCGCAGCACGCACAGCGTATGACGCAGATCTCGCGTCCCTCGTCCTGGCAGACACCCCAGACCTCGTCGTTTGCGCTGGTTGGATGCATATCCTCACCACCTCCTTCCTCGCCCCCCTCGCCTCCGCCAAAATCCCCGTAATAAATTTACACCCCGCCCTCCCTGAGGAATTCGACGGCGCAAACGCAATAGTAAGAGCATACTCCGCATTTCAAGAGGGCAGGATAAAACGCACAGGAGTCATGATTCACTACGTGGTGCGGGATGTGGATCGCGGAGAAGTGATTGTGGTTAGGAAGGTGGAGATGAGAGAGGGAGAGACGTTGGAGGGGCTGGAGGAGAGGATACATGTTGTGGAGCATGAGTTGATTGTTAAAGGGACGGGTATGGCGCTTGGGAGGTTATGGGAGGAGAGGGAGAGGGAGAGGGAGAAGGATGAAGGGGAGAACAAAGAGACTACATTGCCGTGAGGACGCTGGCTAAGGTATAGGATGAATCTTTGCACAATAAAGCCTCCGGGAAAGCTTCTCGCTGTCTGCAGCTAGAACAGTCGAGTTGCCTACAGTCATTAGTAGCTGGACGACAGTCAGAGTAGTGGCTTTACGCCATGCGGCTGCTCTGCAACGACCTTAGAAGGCTTAAATTCATTCCAAGCCCGTAAGGCAACAAGCAAAAAGGGCCTCTAACCTCTAACACAGCTCTACTACATTCCTTGGACACGATAACGTCTATGAGACACCCCGCCCAACAAGCCACAGAGTCGTCAGCAGTGAAAAGCAACCCACTACGCATTCCAAAAGACCCGCGCAAATCATATTCCCATGCGTTGCACATTGATCTACTATACATATTGCAAGTAGAAACTTTATACGTGTAATCTGAAAAGAAGAGCTCGCTTCAACAAAGAGAGAGGGAAAAAAGGGGGAAATATCAGACCAGCCACTCAGGCATAAAACCGGTTCGCTTGCATAGTATGTAATAAAGCCTCATGTCAATATTGCCCATCAAGAAATAAAAGACGAAAAGAAATGCCACCCAGCTTCGCTACTCTCATCTCCCCATCACATTAAGGAATCAAATCAGTCAATGCAGTCAATCGATCAGGTCAATAATTCATAGGTCTATCAGTCAGACTGACACCCACCGGCCTCGCATCCTCCCCGCCCTCACCCAGCAAACTCTCTCTCCCTCCTTTAAGGGACTGACGTCCCAGGGCCCCGCCTGGAGGCTTCCTAGCGAACCTCGATGAGGCACCAACCCCCTGCGAACGGCTGAGGGAGTTGCGCTTTTCGACGGTTGGGCCGTCCAGATCTATGGCGGAGTCTAGGTGCATGATACCAGCCGAGCCGTTGGCCGCAGAGGGATGATCGACTGCGACGGGCGAAGTTTCATTGCTTCCAGGTACCTCCAGGGATTGGCGTATTGGCTTTCTCTCTACGGCGGCTGTAGGGCTAATTGGAAACCTCGTGTCTGCACCTCCGCTGGAGCGATCTCGTCTATGACCCCTTTGGCTAGGGTTTGGGCTGCTTCCTCTGCTCCGGTTTGCGATAGCACGATTCCGGGCCTCCATGTTCGCGCGACGATTGCTTTCGTCCGTGCTAATGGCTCTGGGTCTATTGTTGCTTGCGCCGGAGGCGGAATGGGTGAGTGTCGATGCACGCTTAAGTTCTCCAAAGATAGCTTCTTTATGCGCGAAAAGGTCACGGATCAAGCGGTAGCTATGCCGGTCATGCATAGTAAGTGTAGTGTCCTGGCGAGGCCGTAGGATGCAAGGCGCTAGATTGTGAGCAAGAGCAGAGATGTAGGCCTCGTCGGCAGAAGTGAGTTCGATGAGACGGGTGAAATGCGTGGTAATGGCATCGAGAGTGGCGATATTGGCAAGGCGGAGTTGACCCAAGGTGCTCTGGATGACAGGGATGCGACTGGCATCGTCCGACTCGGTTGCGTGGGTTGCATAGATTGTCTTGACGATTTCATAAACGATTGATGAGACAAGCGAGTCTGCTGACAGATTAGAAGGCACGACTTTAAAATATCTTGGTAAAGGGGATGCTGACCTGGCAGCTCTAGGAGATAAAGTTTTAGAGCGCTTGCGACTATGGGTATCTCATATCGTTCTAAAAGGTCATGGGGTATAGCTTTGCCGGTATTTATAGCATTTCTCAGATGGTGAGTAGCGGCCAGAGGAACATCCACCAGCCAGATACCACGTCGAGCCTCATCGCCTTCCAGATCGGGATAGTCTGACTGGATATCAGCATGTCCTATAAGATGACTTAGGGGAAATTCCACATACGATTATCAAGGAAAGTCAAAAGAGTCGTAATAACAATTGGAACCCGTTTTCGATCAGCCCTTGCCCGAGCTTCAAGATCCACTCCGAATGTTTGATCTGCGTAACTAGTCAGTGAGTGTATAAGTCTCAGAATCAGCCATGACAATACCATCGGCGTTATTATAATAATTCTCATAGATGTGAACTTTGGGCGTATATCCACCTGTTCGATAGTTCTCCAAGAGGTATCTCAAATCACCCAGAGGCTGTACGGTCTCCTGGTAAAGCATCATTCTGTCCACAGTACTCTGGAGACTCGGGATGACGTTGCTGATGGCACCTGAGAAGTCTAAAATGACGGCCTTGATAGCCTTTAGACGGTCAAGCTCGCACCGCTCCATGAATTCCAAGTGTTTCATCATAGACTCCTCGAGGCTGCAGCGCAACAAATCCAATTTCCGGACGGCAGCTTTATATCTCTCATCAGCTTCGTTTGCTTCGCGTCGGAGCCGCTCAGCCGGAGTCTCGTTCGGGTATGGATTGTTCAGCGGATTCCAATTTGCTAGATAATCTCCTACAGAACCAACGGATGGCGAGTCAGGGGGGTCACCATTTGAGAGCGAGGTTGATGAACGCTCCAGCGTCTTCTTCTTTTCTGGAACCCCAGTAATTTGAAATACCCTTGGCCTCCACTGATAGTTCATCTTCGTGCTATTGGCAAATGTATTCCCGACAGCCCCAACCAATCTCAGAAAGCCATTACCCACAAGATCCTGTCCCAACCTCTCAGCGAGACTGACGGTCGTTGCTTCCATGTGCTTCTGTAGGTATTCCACGATAGCAGCTCCCGTAGACACGTTCTGGTAAGTTCCCAGGATTGGCACTTTTACTTCTCCAATAGGTATATGCTCCAGCATGTGCGTCAGGATCTTTTTGGCCTGTTCCGGCGGATAAAGCCTGTCGCCAATTTCATACGGTTCTTCCTCCTCTGGGTCTTCCTTCTCGGGAAGTTTAACCTGCGGAATAGTTTTCTGCTTAGGACTTGACTCAAGATCCTGAAAAGCAAGTTTGTTTTCCTCCTCCAAATCCTCTACCAGCCGGCACTTATTGAAGTAGTGACTTCGTAGTTTCCGTACCACGTCGGCCTGCTTGTCATGGGCCTTTATCTGAACCTGAAGTTCATTATTGGAGTTCTGGATCCGGGCCTCGTGCGCCTCGCACCAGCGACCGAAGGGATTTACTACAAGCTCGCGAATATTGGATGCAATTTTTCGGTGATTTTTTGCAGCTTCCTCCATCTCGGTGCGAACACCTTCGAAAGCCTTTTATGAAAAGTTAGACCCAGAAATCGATGCCATATCCATATCTGGAAGTAGCTCACCTTCCTAACGCTGGCCCCGTCGTCCCTTGAAAAGCCACCAGATATCCTATCCGTCGCTGGCACGATATCGGCCAAACGGATACCGTAGACGTCCTCCGCCTCAGCACGCATCCTGGCAATCGTCAGGACCTGCTGGTTCTCCACAACTCCCTGTTGCAGTTTCCCGAAGAGTACGCCTAGGCCTACACAAACAAGGAAAATCAGCTTCGATGCGCAGAGCCTGAAGATCACGTCGACACGAGTTGCAGGAGTCCGGTTGCTTACCACTGGTATAGTCGCCCGACCAGAACGAATCCGCGAAGCCGAGCATCTTGAAATCCCAATGACAAAATCTCCGAAGAGTATGTAGTTGCGTGCCTAATGATCTGGGGCTTGTGCAGTAGATATAGGTGGTCGTTTGGATGCTGTCGTGTTCAAATTTCCTAGGGGGTTGAATCTGATTGATCCACCCACAGCTTCGCTCCTTTGCCACGAGGTCGTTGAACTGGATCGGCTAGTTTAAAAGAGTGACGGGTAACGTAGACTTCCTGTTCTTCGTAACTCAATTATCGTCAGTCGACAGTTGTCGATGGTTCGAGGTTGTATGGTACAAGTAGCTGGAGGCGTCGATGTCGGGTCCTCCTTAACGCTGCGAAGTTCAACAAATTTTGGAATAGGCATGAGACAGGGGTGGCGCCTCGTGGGCTAACCCTCCACAATGGTTCACTCTTCACTGACTCTCCTACCCCGTCCTCCGTATTCTACTGCGTACTTACTTTGTATCGACCCCGGATGAATTCACTTTATTGCTAACCTAGGTTTATTGTCATCGACACATAGTTGAAGACAACAATATGAGACAATGGCGTATTCCGAAACAGACCCGCTACTTCCAAGTGACAGTCCGGCGCCTGAAATCTCCGAATATGGTTCCCCCGCATACGCATACGGAGAAGCTCCGCAGAGCCCGGGTATCGGAGACGAAATAATAAATTCAGAATCACAGGAGGACGAAGAGGAACAGACCTCGACAACTCTCAATTCTTTGCTGTTCACAGTGTTTAGAACTCTAGTATGGGCTGCGGTATTCCTCATCATTGTCTTCCCCGCATGGTTCATCTGGCGGCCTCATCCGACGATAGAGGCACGGGTTGATAGGATTCTCTCGAAGACACCTCTAATAGGTCGAGTCAATTTATTACCTGTTCGCAAGTTTCTGCAGAGAGCAACGGTCCTGACTTCTACCTTTACTCTGTAACCTTCACAGATGGTCACATTGACCTTGCTCTCACCCTGAGGTTTCTGACTGGGAACCACATCTACGACAAGAATTTCACGGAGCCGTTCGAAGGCGGTGGTCTGTATGGGCATGTCGACTTGCCACGGCTGAAGAAAGGGAAGGTTGGAGGGGCTTTTTGGAGTGCCTATGTCCCGTGTCCTAAAATAGGAGAAGACTTCTCTGATGATAATTATGCTGGAGGTATGTTCCATCGCAGCAGTCATGTGGGCGGTGATTAGGAATCAACTAACCTAGGACGCTGCCCGTAGCGGTACGCCAAACCTACCAACAGCTCGACTTACTCCAGCGCATTATCGACGCCTATCCGACTTACTTTTCCCCCACTCCCTCATCTTCAAACGCCCTGCCGGCTTTCTCTCAAAGCCGTCTCATATCTCCCTTTGGCATCGAAGGTCTCCATTCAATCGGTAACTCTTTCTCCACTCTGCGCTCCTACTACGCCCTCGGTGTGCGCTATGCCACGCTCACACATAACTGCCATAACGCCTACGCTGACGCAGCCCTTACTGTGATGGGTCCCAACAATTCGATTGTTACATCCAAGCCTCTTCATCATGGCCTCAGCAGAGCTGGAATATCGCTTATCATGGAGATGAACCGCATGGGTATGATCGTCGACCTTGCCCATGTCAGCCGAGATACCATGCTGGATGTGCTAGGAGGCAATCCCGCCAAATTCCTCTATGGCAGCGCCGCTCCTGTCATATTTTCCCACAGTTCATCCTACACTCTCTGCCCTCACCCACGGAATGTCCCCGACTCCATCCTCTCCCTCGTGAAAGCTAAAAAATCCCTCGTTATGGTGAACTTCAACCCAGGTTTCATCTCCTGCACCCCTGCACAAGCCCACTCCAACACCGGTATTCCAGACTTCTACCCTGCAAATTCCACCATCGAGCACGTCGTTGCACATATCAAGCACATTGGTGATTTGATCGGCTACACGCATGTCGGGCTGGGTAGCGATTTCGATGGCATTGTGAGCACACCGCGGGGTCTGGATGATGTGAGCAAATTCCCGGCGCTGATAGCGGAGATGCTGAGGCAGGGCATCAGTGATGACGATGCGAGCAATGTCGCTGGAGGAAATATGCTGAGGGTGTGGAAGGATGTGGAAGCTGTTGCTGAGAGATTGCAGCGCGAAGGACAGATACCAATGGAGGATAATCTCCAAACAATCTGGCATGCTCTAGGGGTTTAGGCCTAGTATCTTATCTACCATAGTCGTAGATAGTGTCTCGACTCCCTCTTTTCTTTCTTTTAATTATTTCTAACATCAGGATATATCCATCAAATAATACGTCCTCCAGCAATACCCAACCCCCCTATAATCAATATAATATCAATCTTTTCAAGCACACAGAAATAGCCAGTACGCCGTAATCCTCTCCACATCCCAAGCAAACATTCCACAACACCTCAAAGCTTCGCCTTCACACCCAACATCCCCACACTCGCCTCCTCAGGCAAATCCGTCCCCACCGCCGCCGTGACACCCGCATCCACAGGCAAAATCACACCCGTAACCCACCTCGCCTCATCGCTCGCCAGCCACCTCACCGCTGCGCCGCAGTCCCAGCCATAACCCTCTGTTTTCAGGAGGCTACGCTCGCGGCGGGCTTCGCGCGCTTGAGGAGTCATGCTATTGTTGTTGTAGTACATCATGGGGGTATAGAGCATGCCTTGACAGGATTCATCAGCGCAGATAAAGGGGTGCATAGATGGATATCCCCCTTACCCGGACAAACACAATTCACCCTAATCCCTGCCGGAGCATGATGGAACGCCATTGCCCTCGTCATATTCACCACCGCGCCTTTGCTCGTGGGATAGAGGAGTGAGGGCGTGCCTCCTTTCAGTCCTGCGACGCTGCCGATGTTGATGATGCTTCCGCGGATGGAGGAGCTGGGCGATGGGTGGTTGCGCTCCATGGCCGGGATGGCGTATTTGGACATGAGCATCATGCTGGTGACGTTTGTGTGGAGGCCGAGGGCCCAGTCGGTGGGGTCGACGGTTGTTGCGTCGCCTGTGCTTTATGTTTTGGGGAGTCAGTGATGGTTACATGTGTGTATATATCTGTAGCAACGACTTTTTTTTTTTTTTTTTTTTTTCCGGGGTGGAAAGTCATTGAAAGTGAGCAGGGGAGAAAGTAAGGAGATCTCATAACACCACCAATCCTCTGGAAAGTCCCTACATAAACATCATACATACCCGCAGGTCCCCCAACCCCCACATTATTAACCAAAATATCCACCCTCCCAAACGTCCCCAACGCCTCCCCCACAACCCTCTTACACTCCCTCCCCCTCGTCACATCTGCCCTAACTGCCACCGCCTCCCCCCACCCCTTTCCCTCTCCCCTCCCCGTTTCCACTCCCATTAAGGTTGCCTCCTCATTTATCATCCGCGCCGTCTGCTCCGCTCGCGACATATTCTGGTCCACGCATACGACGTTGCAGCCCGCTTCGGCGAGGAGGATGGCGCTGGCGCGTCCGTTGCCGATGCCGAGGGAGGGCGAGCCGGCGCCGGTTATTATGGCGACTTTTGTGTGGAGGGAGCGGGTGGGGCGGGGGGGAGAGGGGGAGTTGTTCATGGTTAGATGGCCAGTTTGGACGTTGAGGTTGAAGATGGGGTTGAAGATGTTTTGTGCGTGTTCTGAGGAAGGATTATCTCCTCCTTTAGCATATCCCCGCGAACGAACAACCGAGAATGCGGGGTGAGAGAAAAGCAAATAAACATTTCTCAGTGCTGGAATGTCAGAAAGGCCCATATGTCGCGCCCAATCATATATGCAAAAATAACGAAAAAGGAGGTGGTGGGGTATAACATCACCATATCATGAGAGTGGAAGGTAATCCGCTACATTGCCAAAATAAAATCTTTAGTCCTTGGAACGGCAGTGAAAAGATAGTATGTAACCAATCATGACAAATACAGCAAACCAAGCTGGTGCTCTGGAGAGTAACGGGGTACCAAAAGGAGCTTCTCTCTAAGCAACGTTCTACATGTAATACTCCAGACTTTGCCCTTTCACAAAAACCTCTCACCCAAACGGTACTGACGCTTCCAAGGCCATATATTCCCATTTATACTCCACAAACTCCTCACGCAACAAAATAAACACCACCAAAACCTCTCTCAAGACTGCTGCTGCATATGACTCGGCAAATTATAGCTCGCGTAATCCTGATGCACAAACGCTCGATCTACAAACGGCACGCTCTCGAGCACATACTGCAGGCTCTCTCCTAAATCATGACTATCCCTCAACGACATCTCCTCATCCAGCACGATGTCGACTTCCACGTTTAGCTTGTCACCCGTGTGGTAGGCTTGTAGACCTTGGATCTGCTTGATAGTTCTGGCGAAGCGCATCGTGAGGTATAAGAGCACGTTACACTCGTCAGCTGTGGCTGCTGCGCCAGTCAGGTTGCGGATGTGTGAGGCGGAAGTCCGGGACCAGTTGGTGATGACGAAGAGGGAGAGGAGGAGACCGCCGAGAGCATCAAGCCACCAGATCCTGATGTAGAAGCCCACTTTTGGGTGTTGTTAGCTTACGTCTCGTTGCTGATTAAGGGGGTAAGAATAGAACCGAACTCACCAAGCGGGAAAATAATGCTGAAAATATTGAACACCACATCAGTCATGCAATCTTGCGCCAGGGCCTGTACGCTAGAATTCTTGATCAAGCGACACCACAGCCAAACCACACCTTTGATAATAACGGTACTACTCATGATAGCAATGGATGGCAGCGTGAGTTCAACGACCGAGTGGTCATTGCCAATTAGACGATCGAAACACTGAAGCATGACTTGGAAGAAGGCAGTGATCATGACAATCGAAAATACAAGGACGCCAATGGGCTCGAGGCGTCGTCGGCCGACTGGGTATGCATAGCTATCTGACCGAGCGATTATTCTTGTGGTTATCCAAACGATCGCTGTGCCGAGGAAATCAAGGGCTGCATCAACTAAGCTAGCCAGAACAGAGAGGGAATTAGTAAGGATAGTAACGACTATCTTAGCAGCTAGCAGGATTGCATTGGCCGCAAGATTGATGTAGATAGCAATCGTGACAATCCTATCCCCGCTCTCCACATCCTCTGAATCATCAGGTCCAAGTGGAGCAACAACCACGGTCTCGGTTTCTTGTTGCTCGTCCGCGCTGGCCTGGTTCGAAAGGAGTGATGTCTGCTCATTCGGTACCCTATAGAGATCTCTCGGCGTTCTCTTAAGCTTCGCTGCAGGAACAGATTGGCCATCAGCTGTTTCGCTATTGCTGGCTTTCGTAAAAGGGGTCCTTTCGTCCGTTGGGGACGCTGGTTCCTCGATGATGGTCCGGGGAATTGCAAGGTTGTTCTGATACTCCTGGATGAGATCATGTGGGAGAGATGAATCTAGCAAACGGTCGATATAGATGTACTGGTGTACAAGATGGTTCGTGTGTTCATAGTATTGCCGCCTATGGAGGAGGGACGATTCCTGTCAGTTGGATGCTCTATCGTTATCGCGAGAGGCGCTTACATTGGTTTCTTCATCCGCTTCAATTCTTCTTCAGTTTTTATATACTTCTCCCTAGAAATTTCGCCCAGATATGAGCAATAAACACTGTGGTCGAGCCAGCAGCAGAAACGACTGCAGCAATACACCCACCAGCACAATCACCTCCTCTCAATGGAGAAAAACTACAGCATACCACTGATATCTCGGATTACTATTCCCAATCAACCGCATGCTTCTCATCTGAGGCGTCATTAGCGCATGCGCCCCAGCGCTATGCCTCCTCTCCAAGTCCCCTTCCACATCGCTATCATATAAGGATGATGGCCTCCGTTGCAAATGGCTCGTTGAGTAGTACTGCCCAAGTTTGTGAAGCGAGGACGAGGAGTGTGATTGGATGAGTCCAGGGAAATTCTGGCCGCGGGTGGTGAAAAGGTCTTCAGACTGGAAAGGAAGGAATGCCCTCGGCCGAGAGGGGGGAAAGGATGTTTGTAACGGCTCATTGACAGGATGTGGAGGATCGGAAACTTTGGGATGGAGTAGAGGATCCGCCATTATTTTGTATATGTCTGTTACTTTGTGCTTTCCATGAGGGGGAATGTTATGTTCCAACAAACAAAATCTGGAGTGGTGGTAGATATTTCGGAGGAGCGGAGAACTATGGCGCAATCCTGGGAAACGTGAACAAGTTGTTATAATAAATAGGTATCATTGAATGCTTAAATAAGGCATGTGTTATTTACAATAAAATACTTTATGGACTGGGGACTATAATAACTTCTACAGAAAGTGAGTCCATTGTGACGTAAAGACCTTAAGATCGTCGCTGCTGGTGCATCGATTACTTTGCAAATGACCATTGAGATATGATGTATCATGTTTAGCTCTGACGGATCAATAACCCCTTTGAGCAGGATAGGAAGTAACCAGCTATGCCAATGGTGACCATGCGATCATACAAGTATTGTACCAGCTAGCAGTCTGCGTAAGACGAAGAAATGCGATTTACGTGCATATGGAGAGAGTGGGCTTTAGATCAGATCCTCTAGCAGCTTTCTTTTTGTGCTTTGGACAAGTAACTTCAAAAAATACACATCTCTGCGGAGTAACGTTATTCAACGTAGCTAGATCCAAGCTAATCGGTAGTAGACCAAGGGCAAAGTATGATTCCAGGAACCAGGACCACGTCTTCGCGGCACTCTCTTTCCGTCTTTCGTTGGACCCTTGCCTGGCGAATAACTTATCACCCCCTTCTGGTCAGGACTGCTGTTAGTTTTTACATGCGGGTAGTCATTTCTGTAAGCCAGAGTGCAGGCTACTTGCACACGGTAACGCCATCGGAGTCTGTCCTGGCGAAGGCGGCAATGGAACACCTTTGCGAGGGGCTGAACTGGTCTAATAGCATCATGACACTTGCCCAACAGCTTCTTCAGCAGGGACTGATAGAGAAGGGTCTCAAAGGAGAACTCTTTGCACGTCTCGTACTAATACTGGCACATGGCTCGATTCGAAGGCTAGATAGACCTATCACTCATGCCAACATTTACGGTCAATCAATTCTTGATGGCATCTGGCAGTCAAATCACTTAGATATAACTAGATACATATAGATTATGCTAAAGAGCATTTTAATTAATCAAACTAGCTATATATATAATCAAAGAGTTATTGACTCCATTGCAGCTCCATCTGCCTGCCGTAATCTGTCCACCATCACTCCATCCTAAAACCTTGGTAACTTCTTGTGATGCTCACAAGTACCTCTTCCCATCATCATCATCATCATCATCATCATCATCATTTTGAACGAGCTGAAATAAAATCTCTACTCAACTGAGTTCCTATCCCTGTCAACTCCTTCCAATCTACCACTTCAAGCTTTCACATACCCTCTAGATCATATATATACCAGGTATGTATGTATGTATGCATGTAAATAGTTGATTCAAATCGTTGGTATCTCGGTAAAAAAAATCCCTTAAACTAAACTACACTTGGTATCCGAAGTCCAATTTCGATATATGAGACAATTTTCAGAAAATGCAACACATGCTGATGCCGAGAGTCAGTTCATATATACAAATGTACGTGCCATATAGTACAGCATATTACAGCCAAATATCTTGCCACTAAATAGTCTCATTCCTTCGCGGGAATGATCTTCCCATCCTTATCCCTGGGTTTCCTCTTCCAGCCCGTCTGAAAGAGCTTGCCCAACTCGAAACGCGGAAAGGGATGTGCTTCTGTGTTGAACACAACCTTGTCCAGCGGTAGAATGCCGTCTGGCGAAAAGAGTAGGTATAGATATTTCAGTGTCTCGGCCTGTGTTCGGTTGGGTTAGTCGGAACACTAGCTATGTCAGTGTGGAGGTTGAGACATACTAGCCAGAAACTTTCCATATTATCCCGCTGAGGAGGCGGCAGCTCGTTCACGTCATCCAGACTGGTGAAACCAGCACCATCTTTGACTCTTGAATGCCCCACAAACGCCTTGAAAATCTCCCAACCCCATTCCCTATATTTTACATCACCTGTGATCCTCCACAACATGAACAAGCTCTCCACCGTCTCTGGTCTTTGGAGATTATGCGAGTCGTGCTGCTTCACAATATAATCCTGCCTCCAATCTGCATCCGGCTCATCTGATAGGTTGGTGAGCACAGTAGCTTCACCTTCGTGGAGGGGTGGATCCACGATATTAAACCATGTGATTTCAGGAGCGAGCTTCGTCAACGTTACCTGATACATGCCCCAGCATGTCTGCATAAGTTCTCGGGCAAGCTTCATTTCGTCTTCTTGTTTTTTCCCCCAGGACGGCAACTTCATAGCTTCTGCTTCGGTGAGACCACCGGTTGCACCAAGGGCGATAGTGCCGGGCATGAAACAGACTAAATGGTCCATCTTAGGAGAAAGCTCACCGCCAATACCGTGGGGAAGTTCGGCGATGAGTGTTAGATGTGAAGGCTCTGAGTACGTGATCAGATGCTTTCGAACCCCAGCTAGAGCTTGTTCGTACATATCGCGGTAAAGTGGCTCCTGCTGAGATGTTTGGAGATATTGCTTTAGCAAATATTCTGAAGCAAGTCAGTCCATGTCTACAACTGCAAAAACAAATGAAGAACCCACCGTAGTAGGAGTCCCCCCTGCTTCCAAGACGGATAGCGCTATCTCTGAATTCCCCACTAGTCGCATATATAAAGATCGGAACCAGCCCATCCTGCACACCATTATCATCGATCACTTGTATCACCTTTTCTGCTTTGTCCCAATAGCTTTTTTCCCCAGTGAGTTTTGCCACGTACTTCATCTCAAGCTGCATGCTCCCCGCTTCCGAAGTAGAAGAAGCACCTCCATCATCATGAGACGGGATACCTTGCATGGTCTTTAGATTTATGCTTGCATACGGGATTCCAGATGGCGACTCATATGCGCCTTGTAATCGATCCGCCAGGTCGATCGCCATTTCTAGGTAGAGGTCTCCGTCTACCTTCTCGCCGTTTGCTGAAGGCGCCATTTCAGGAAATGTTGTCGAGAGGTAGTGTGCGGATAAGAGGCCACCGAGCATACGGATGGTGGTTTCAAATGTATTCACATCATGGTCTTTGTTGTAGTCTAGGGAAGTTGATATCCATTCTCTTGCGTTGGAGAGACGGGAGGTAAGATTCATCAACATCAGGGTATCCAGACTGTCAACTATTATCCACCCAAGCCCGTTTGGAACCATTTGGTGGCCTTTCTTGGATATTGGGTGGAATTCATCGTAGCCTGGGATAAACGGTCAACAGCACGATCCAATGTTGGTTATAGATACGAAATGTAAGACATACCCCATGCATATCGTTCATACGCATCCCAACTCAATGTAAAAGCCTCCCTGACCCTTTCTCTCCGCTCATCCCAATTCACAACTTTTGATTCCGAAGACGCCAACCAACTCCACGCACCTTTGCCCCCTCTTTCTCCCTTATAATCCGAACCGGAGAACAGCCCCAGCCAGTAGACCGATCCAAGGAACAATAACATAGCCCCCCCAAGCACGCTTTTCTGTCGCCATATAGGCCGCTTCCGCCGTGACGCAGCATATGTGAACGGCTTGTCCTTGTATAATGGCAGATCGTTGTCTTTAAAGTATGTCCCCAACCTGTCTCCTACATTGCCACCAGCACGACTTCCAGTGGCACTAGACCGCTGACCATGGACTGTTCCTGAGCTCCCCCATCGATTGTCCTCAACCCTTCGCTGCGGATTTGTGAAGCTGGGGACATTGTTGGGTAAAGAGAAGGACATGCCGTCTGGCAGAATTCCGGAGTCTTCCAACGCCTGCTTTCCTGTCTCAAGAGTTTGGTTACTGGTTTCGAGAGTTCTGGTGGGAAGGAGAGGTCGTCGCAATAGAAACTCCGGACTGGATAACTGATAAGGCAGATTTTTGATGAAGACTCAAGGGATCTCGAGTATTCATGCCAAATCCAAAGGCATCAAAGTGGTAGGGGGGCAGCGTATTGCACAAGCTCACACAGACCCACAGAACTGCAACAAGAGAACAATCTGGCTGTTACTGACATCACGTGGATTATCGGCAAAAATACTCCTTAAGCTACAAGCGCGGAAGGTATCCAGTGATACGATGGTGAGTGATATTACACGCTTAGCTAAGGTTCGCTACGCCATGCTCTTAATCCAGTCCTGGTCTACAACTTTTTATACTCCAACTTGCCCTCTAGTTTCTTCGATTCTGCTACCTTCCGTACTGCCTTGTTGAAATCATCTTGGGTGACTGAGTCTCTGTAATCTTTGATGGCGAATAGACCCCTGAATGCAAATATCAGTCTGAGTTCGCCACTTGTCCGAGAGAGCTGACCTACGCTTCAGTAACAACATTACGCAGATCTGCGCCGTTGAGTTGGTCGCTCATCTTAACCACACTCTCAAAATCAATTTCTCCCTCCAATGCAACACCACTGGCATGAATCTTTAGAATCTCCAATCTTCCAACTTCATTGGGCAGGGGAATTTCTATTTTCCTGTCCAGCCTCCCCGCCCTCAGCAGCGCTGGGTCGAGGGTATCCGGTCTATTCGTCGCCATGATAATCTTTGTCTTTCCGAGATAATCAAAGCCATCTAACTGATTGAGCAGTTCCATCAATGTACGCTGAATCTCTCGGTCAGCAGACGTTCCTTCAGAGAATCTGCGACCGCCGATGGCATCGATTTCGTCCATGAAGATGATGCAGGGTTCGTGTTCTTTGGCATAGCCGAACATTTCACGAATAAGACGAGCAGATTCGCCAATGTATTTGTCAACAATGGCAGATGAGACAACTGTTCTAAAGCGTCAGTGACGGTTCATTTATTCAGAATTCCAGGCGAACCTTTCAAGAAATTCGTCTCTAAGCTGCTCGCCACTGCCCGAGCGAGCAGCGTCTTCCCGGTTCCTGGCGGTCCATATAACAAGACGCCTTTTGGCGGCTTGATCCCAACTCGAATGAAAAGTTCCGGATTTTTCAAGGGCAATTCGATGACCTCTCGCAACTCTCTAATCTGCTCGTTGAGCCCGCCGATCCCCGCAAAGCTAACCTTGCCGGGATCTTCCAGAGACATGTTGTAAACCAGAGGATCGACTTCTCGGGGAAGCATGCGCATTATGGTAAGGGTGGTCATGTCGAGGGCAACGCGTGTTCCTTGTATAAGCTTGGTTTTATCAACCTTTGACCGACAGCCAACCACATAGCGGGGTCCCGACGAAGCTTTCACAATGACTTTGGGTAGGCGGTCAGCATATGTAGATATGTCAATGGCCGAGCTTCATCATTGCTTCCCGGCCAGTAATACCGCAAGAGCTTCTATTCCACCGCACTCAACGTGTCCGACTGTAAAATATCACTCACATCTCTCTTCATCCAGTTGTTTCAAAACCTCCCCTATTATTTGTCCCACACTCTGCAGCGCCTTCAGATTCTCTTCCGTTCTGTCGTACTCCGTTTGCAAAATCTTAACCTCCCCTCTGATGGTTTTCAACTTAGCCTCGAATTCCCTGGACTCTAGAAGCTTTTTTTTATATTGCTCAAGGGCCAGCTGCCTTTCTGGATCGTTACTCCCTTCCATGGCGAAGGTGATGAAGAAACTCAGATGCAGAGATATGTGTCGATAGAGAGCAGTGAGATTTCGCTGCAGTAGAGTTAAATACTCTCAATTCCGTACGTTGACGTATTTGGCAAGGAGGAGCTTTTGGAGCTTTCAAGAAGCTGAACTGATGATGTTGTTGGCTAGGGAGGATGATGGAATTGCTGCAGGTTACTTCGAAGCTCGCGTCGAGCACCTATTCAATGTGATCGCTCGCTAAGGTTACGGTCAGTCAGCTTTTGAGAGCCTCATCATCACCTGACATGTGGCGCGGTAATCAATCCAGTTCCAACCTAAGCGACAGGGATGTATCCCACCATCCCACCAGGAAAGAAGGAAGAACCGTTGCTGCCAACAAATCTCTCACTGCACCCGTTTCTTCTTCCTCTGTGTTGCACCTCAACCACTCCAAAATTCCCCCAAGGTGAAAAGAAAAGCAATCTCTTCACTTCAATTAATTGAGTCAAAAGGTTAGTTTGGCTTCACTCTGCTCCAAATACCCCCTACCAAAGCACTTCTTCGACCCTACCTCCGCTGTCCGCGAGTCGATTCTTCTTAGCAATCGAGATATTAATTTGACATCAATTGACTATCTTTTTTCTAACTTCACTGCAACAGGCTCAACAGAAAGAACTGTGAGCTCTCTCTCGCTACAGACTCCTTGCTTGAGCATACAGGAACTAAGCAACTCCTCTTCGACAGCTGCCAAAATCACTATGGCAATTACTAAAATCCACGCCCGTTCCGTCTACGATTCCCGTGGGAACCCGACCGTCGAGGTTGACGTCGTCACCGAGACTGGTCTTCACCGAGCAATTGTACCCTCAGGTGCTTCAACTGGTACATCTATCCTGCCAAAAACGGCTGTTGCCTCCTATCTTGATGGAAGAAACAACAGCTAATCGGAGCGATCTACAGGTCAACATGAAGCTTGTGAACTTCGCGATGGCGATAAAACACGTTGGGCTGGCAAAGGTAAGGAGCAAATAACTGGTTGAATTTTCAAGTCAATGCAAAACTATACTCCGCAGATATCTCTGGCTTGTCTTCTACAAATAGCTACGTACCGTAAAGCGACTGACTAGAAGATAGGTGTTTCCAAGGCTGTCAACAATGTCAATGCTATCATCGGGCCGGAACTCATCAAGCAGAACATCGATGTTAAGGACCAATCCGCTGTCGATACCTTCCTGAACAAGCTTGACGGCACCCCGAATAAGACTCGCCTCGGTGCCAACGCTATCCTCGGTGTCAGTTTGGCTGTTGCTAAAGCTGGTGCTGCCGAAAAGGTGAGCGGGAATTTCGGCTAGAAGTCAAGTTTTTCCTAGCGATTAATATTCCTGCGTCCCGGTTTTTTTTTTCTGGTCAGCATCTCACACTTCAGCAACTCCACTTTTCCTTAGTTTACTATTTTGAGATTGCAAGATTTTCTTTGCTTCCCCTTTAATTTGTCTGAGTCCCTCTGCAACCCGAAGTCTTCCGATATCTTCCGATATCCCCCTCTACCCCCGGGAATATCCACATCGGAATGGTTGACCAGGCGAACTGTAGAAAGTACCTCTCTATGCCCATGTCTCCGACCTTGCTGGAACCAAGAAACCCTACGTTCTTCCAGTCCCTTTTATGAATGTCCTCAATGGCGGGTAAGTGCAGACTGGCTCTATTGATAGAAAACGAAAGCTCATAGAACTTAAACAGGTCACACGCTGGCGGACGCCTTGCGTTCCAGGAGTTCATGATAGTGCCCAGGTTAGTCAATTTCCGTGGTCTTGGAAGCAATATGGCGTGTAACTTACCCCTGACTTCTAAAGTGCTGCGCCTACATTCACTGAGGCCATGCGCCAAGGTGCAGAGGTCTATCAGATACTCAAATCCCTTGCAAAGAAGAAGTATGGACAATCTGCTGGTAATGTCGGCGATGAGGGAGGTGTTGCTCCTGATATTCAGACCCCAAAGGAGGCCCTTGACTTGATCACCGAGGCCATTGAGAAAGCCGGCTACACTGGGAAAATCAAGATTGCAATGGATGTTGCTTCCAGCGAATTTTACAAGGAAGAGGAGAAGAAATACGACCTTGACTTCAAGAACCCTGAGAGCGACAAGAGCAAGTGGTTGACCTACGAACAGCTGGCAGATCTCTACAAGCAGTTGGCCACCGAGTACCCGATTGTCAGTATCGAAGACCCTTTCGCAGAAGATGACTGGGAGGCCTGGAGTTACTTCTACAAGACTTCTGACTTCCAAATAGTTGGGTAAGTTATCCATTCCTTCCGGAGTCTAATTGGGCGAGGAACTAGTTGCTTAGGAGATATCACTTTAGTGATGATTTGACGGTTACCAACCCCCTCCGAATCAAGAAGGCCATAGAGCTCAAGTCTTGCAATGCGCTTCTCCTCAAAGTCAATCAGATTGGCACTTTAACCGAATCTATCCAAGCCGCCAAGGACTCCTATGCGGCTGGCTGGGGCGTCATGGTCTCTCACCGATCCGGGGAGACCGAAGACGTTACTATTGCCGATATCGTCGTTGGCTTGAGAGCCGGACAGATCAAGACTGGCGCTCCGGCTAGGAGTGAACGCTTGGCGAAGCTGAACCAGATCTTGAGGATTGAAGAGGAACTGGGCAGCGACGCTATTTACGTTGGCGAGAACTTCAGAACTGCTGTTACGCTATAAAGATTTGGATCTGAAACAGAAAACGTTTTCTATTAGGGCTTGAGGGGGTAGTTATTGCCGTGAGCAGGAACAAGAACAAAAACAAGCCTCTTGTGTAGCTTAGCTTGAAGAAATAAAAGCAAGGTTTTTGACCAAGTCATATACCGTTCGAACCACATGATCTACATGATGGTTAACAAGTGAATCCCTTCAAAGTGAATGAAGAGTGCCCGTATTTGTTTCTGTAAGTATAAATATGTATATTCTTGATCCTTGCGTGCGTTGAGCGACCTTTAGTTCTTGTAGCGAGTCGTTCTTTTAATTTTTGCGGTCGTGACGGCGAAACACCCCACCAAGTAATAACACCATCCTCTTCTTTCACGCTCCACTCAACCACCTTACTATCACCGCCTCCTCTAAGATACAAACTAGTTCGGAATCATAAAAGCTCACAGCTTGAAGTCGCTTTAGCTGCTTTTCGCAGACTGAGCAGCAACAACGAACTATGGCGCCTGCAAAATCGAAAGGGTGGGGTGAGTCTTTCAGTTTCCATTGCACCGACTTGTTCAGGCTCGTTCATGGGCTCAGCTTCAACATACCGAAGTGCAGCTCTGCTAACACCTTGTCATCGATTTATGTGAAATAGAAGACGAAGATGGGAGCACGCCCCCATCATCACCTCCAGCCGTCGCCGTAAGGAAGAGTAAGTGGGATGACGAAGAGGAAGATAGCGATGTGAGTGCACCCATTCCCGAAAACATCTGAGTAGGTATTCTGACAGCTGGGGTTCATTGAAGGTGCTAGAATCATGGGACGCAGCCGAAGACTCTGAAGTCGAGCGGGAAAAGGCCAAGGCAGAAGCAGCGCGAAAGGCTAAGGCAGAGGCGGAAGCTGCAGCGAACAAAAAATCAAAGACGCAGCGGATAGAGGAGAAAAAGGCGCAGAATAAGGTGAGGGCTGCCCAGGCCGATGACAGCAGCGATGAGGAGGAGGACGAGGCAGCTAGGCGCCTACGGTTGCAGAAGACGGAACAAGACTCGGATCTCAAGCATGCAGAGGATCTATTCCAAGGTGTCGGGATCTCAAATAAACGCAGCGCAGCAAAAACAGTCGTGACAGTAGATCTAGGCGATCCAACAAACACCATCGACCTCGCATCCCTCGCCCTCTTCAACCCCACAAACAAAGCCTCCTTCGCCGCTCTCCGCGAGACTCTCGCCCCTATCCTCGCAGCATCCTCAAAAAGGGCGCACTATACTCTCTTCTTGCAGGAGTTCACCCGTGACCTAACCAAGGACCTGCCGAGCGGAGAGATCAAGGCGATTGCGAGCAAACTGACGACGCTCTCTAACGAGAGGATGAAGGAGGAGAAGGCTGCGGAGAAGGGGGGGAGGAAATCCAAGGCAGCGAAGACAAAGACTAGTTTAGTGGCTAGTCGGGATGAAAGCTTTAGGGCTGATACAACAAGCTACGAAAATGAGTTTGATGAGTGAGTTTTGTTTACTTACCCTCTCTCTTCTTGGTCTCAGTATGCTGACAAATGCAATAGCGATGACTTCATGTAAAACGAGACCATCGACTTGCAGAAAGCACATCCCCTTTCTTGTTTTCCTTGACATTATTCTCTCTACTACCATTCCCCCGTCTGCATCCCCCCAATCCCATTCGTCATGGTTCTTCTCTTCCTGCTAGCTTACATTCCCAGCTTCCTCCTTCTATAACCAAGACCAAGACCTGACCTCGATAAAAAAGACATCATCGGCATATCCCCCTCCCCAATTTACTTTTTCTTAATAGTTTAATTGCATTACTAGTTTCCTCACAGTCTACTGGTCTTTCCTCTGCTGTTATTCTTTCCCCCAGATCTGCGTCCCTTAGAATAAGAAATGCCTTTGCAAAAACATTACCGGTTCACTTGCATACTGGTTCCCTTTGTCGGCATGGGAAATGGAACGAGGGGGGATAAAAAGAGTGCCTAGCTAGGCCTTCTTGTGGATGAGAAACAAATAAAAGCGTTATGGTTTCACAAAAACTTAAGGGAAAACAACAGTCACATTTTCTTGACATCGAGCATTCGAGACGTGCAAATTCCTCCAGTTAACCCCTAAGTGTACACAGAGATCAGTCACCCCCCAGATGAAGTGAGTTCTGCAAACTGCAAGGAACCATCCCAGTTTACCTGGCAGATATCTGTTGCTTCTTCCTTCCAAACAACGACGAAATCAGTATAGTAATAACTAAGAAATGTTGTGTGGTTGTTCATATGTGTGAGGGGTTTAACGTTTTTGAAAAGGGATGAAGGTAAGGGGGTTGTTGATAAGCGCAAGTTGAGTTTTGATACCGCCCCCAAAAAATTGGATTTTTCTTTTTTGTTGGGAATTTTTTGATTAAAAAGATCGCTTTTCTTGTGGTAAGTCGCATATGTCTTTTACGTTTCGTACATTCTATCCCCCATCCCCAGGAAAAACCCCACCGCCCACGCCCATTCTTCGGTGCAGCAGAAATCTACATACATAACTGAGCACCTATTTGAAAAGCTCCCAAAGAAATATTGCAAAAAGCAACTTGGTTTGATTTCCTCTTCGCAACTCCTGAGTAAGGACATAACTGTGGTTTCAAAGTGTCTAAAAACGCCGGAAGAAGGAAAGAAAGATGGCAGGAGAATAGAAGAAAGTGAGGTTTATCGTCTAGAAAACTTCCTGCCTCCGTCGGCTCTTCGACTCGTCGTACCGTTCTCGATCTCTGTGTCCTTGTCTCGAGGAACTCGAGGAGTCGTATCTCTCCTCATCTCTGTCCCTTCGTCTCCTGTCACTATCTCGATCCTTATATTGGATCCTCCGGTCACTATCGTCGCCATCTCTTCGTCTCCTGTGTCGGTTATCTGATGACCTGCTCCGTTCCCGGCGAGTCGAGCGGTCTCTGCTGCTTTCTTGATCTCTGTCTCTGTCCCTTCGATATCTGTCGCGATCTTTGTCTCGGTCATGACCCCTGTGAACTCAGAAATCAGTTACTTTGTCGACGGTAGCACACGTGTCCAAATGCCAGAAACTATACCTTGAACTTCCCCTACTTCCACTCTTTCCTTCTTTCCTTTCTAAATCCCTACCGAGATTTCGATCTCTTCTCTCTTTCCAATCCTCCTCCAAGGCTTTCTTCGCCCTCTCATACTCCTCTTTCTTAGCTTTTAGTTCATCTTCCGTCAGCAGCTCCCCCGTTTTCGAGTTCTTTAGCACTACAGGGTTGTATATCTTATCGGTCACTCTGCCTCTTTTCTTAGTCCCCTTTCCCCATGCGCCCAGTTCTTCGCCCACGCCACCAGGTACCTCTTTTGCTCCAATTCCTAGTAACGCCGGTCGCCTCTCTACAACGCGCGGCTTGCTGATCTGATCCTTGCGCTTCCCCACGACATCGCCTTCCTTCCAACCCATACCACGAAGAAGCGCAGCACCAAATTCTTCAACAGGCACGGCGGCATAGTCATCTAGAGAGGCGGGATCAGGGCGAGAGGCAACATCGAGCCGATACGCATCGTCTTCTGAGATATGGCTACCCCGTAATCGGTGATTGTAGTCTAATATATCGTATTGTGTTTCTGGAGCAGGCAAGACAAGGTTTGAGCTCCTCCCAGAGCCGTTATGGGTTGTAAGAGCTTCAAGTGCCAGCTCATCATCTGTCTTTACTCGTGGCGGCGCAGCTTGTTGTTCCACTTCCAAGTCCTGCTCAGCGACCATCTCCACATCCCGATCTTTCTTCGTCGTTCTCTCCACAAACTTTAGTCCGTAAGCTTGTACACCTCCATTGACAATCTCGCCCTTTACATTCCCTACATTCTGCGCCCCAGTCATCGCTTGCTGTACCTCTGGCGGCAACAGGTTCTTGCCTCTCTTCCGTTTCGACTCCTCTCTCCAGTCTCGGTTTCTTTGACTCGGTATCACCAATGGCCCCCGTTTCTCCTCTGCGCCATCCGCACCAATGGCGCCGCCAGCTGAGTGATCGAACGCGGAGACGAGTTGCGGCTGATTAGTTGTTGCTTTTGTGTCTTCATCCTCAGAGTCTGACAGAGAGGAGACATGCCGACGCTTAGAGCCATCTTTAAGTGCAGAGGATGAGGTGAGTGGTTTGCGGCTCAGAGGTGACGGCTTTGACTTCGAAACACCAAGGGAGAGGGAAAAGGCTTTCGGTGGCGTGGGAGTTGGTGAAGGAGAGCCTGAAGGAAGCTGTTCCTCAGATGCCATTTACGTTTCCGTTCAGTGCATTCAGTGACCACAGTCCAGAGTCAGGTATATTATAGCTAACGACAATATGACCACCTACTAGGCTGTAAAAGGAGTTGATGACGGGGACAGGGTTGACAGGAATAATGTAGATGACTCGCTTACAAAATGTCGAGAGCCGCAAAAGAGATAATCACGTGCGATGCAAGGGGAATGGGACGAAGGGATCAAAGTTACTGGCTCACTGGCTCACTGGCTCACTCCGTCACATTGCCCAAAAGTCTTGGTGGAACACTATTTACTTGAAGCCCATCAAGCCACCGTCTGGTTTGCGGACGATGACTCGGGATGTGATAGACATACTACTGCCTACTGAAGTGCTCTGCAAGATGCGTATGACCGAATCGGCCAAAGATCTAGCTATGCAAGTCTTTGCGACACAGCTAGTCATATGCAATGTGTCTACTGAAAGACCGTATAAATACCCTTCATGGAGGTAGCATTGCTGCATCACCTACTGTCCTGTAACTGCCTGGGCCTGCGGTAGTCGAGGCGATTGATTTTGCCCCTGTCCTTGTACATGCCCCTGGGCACTTCCACTTCTCTGCGTTTGGGGCGTCACGCTCCTTGACAAAGGTCTGTTCGCTCCATTTACTCCACTAGGACCAGGAACGCCTCCGATTTGAGTCGCCTGTTGAGCCCTCATCATCTGGGCGTACATCTGCTGCTGCTGTGTCTGTGGAACACCCACCCCATTCATCATGTTCACAGCCTGTTGCTGCACAAGTGTGTTGTTGCCGCCGGCCGCCGCATTCATCGCCTGGGTCATCCGGTACTCGCGAGCCACGATTTGTTCCGGGCTGAGTTGGGGATATTTTGCTTTGAGTTGATTAAATTGAGACATGCCGCTCATCGTCGGTGACATCCCATTTTGCAAGCTTTGTGACTGGGTAGCCTGAGTGAGAAGGGATTGCCCCATACGTGGTGAGGCTGACGATCCCACCGCCGTGTTCATACCATTAGGGGCAGAACTAGACATGCCATTTCCATTCGATGTCGCAGCCTGGAAAGCGGCCATCATATTAGGACTATTATGCATCACTGCTTGAGCAGCTGACCCATTCATGCTACCCAAAATCGACGGTGATGATGAGCGACCTTGCTGCTGCGACTGCAGAAGGTGCTGTTGCTGTTGCTGTTGCTGCTGAAGATATCGTCGCTGTTCTTGTTGAATTCGAGTGTTCTCGAACACGAGCCTCGCAGCATGATCTGACGTCATTTGAGAGTTAGGTCTCGGTTGCCCTACCATATTACTCTGCATAGGGGCTTGAGGTACTCCTTTTACGCTCATTGGCACCCCACCGTTAATGACTTGAGGAAGAGGGCCATTGTGGGTGGCAGGAACACCAGTCATACCGTTCGGTAAGTTGTGTAGTGGACCAGACTGTCTTGACTGGGAGGGAGCCCCGGCCTGATTCTGACCATTGGGAAAAGAGGAGGCGATAAGGGGGCTTGCTGCATTGCCAGCGGCAGGAGGATTGTTTCGCTGCTGCTGCTGCTGTTGTTGCATCGGCTGCTGCTGCTGCTGCTGCACAGGAACCCCGTTACTTACGGGGTGCTGTGTAATAGCCTGATGCTGTGCAAGCCGTTGCTGTTGAGCGAGCTGAAAATAAGTTAATAAGAATAAAAGTATATGGTAGATGTAGATAGCTATACCCTCGTTTGCGCGATGACTTGCTGTCGGTATTGCTCCTGTCTCTCCTGAAACTTAATCTCACGCTCATGCTTTATGCGACTGAAGTCTTGAGGTGAGTTGACAGCCGCTCGAGGCTGCTGAATCTCATTGGCCTTCCTCATTGCGGCTAACTCGGCGGCTAAGTCGATAGTTAATAAATGTTGTTAGTCCAAGTAGATCTTAAGTATATGATATATGAAAATGAACTTGTAAATCCCTCAAGGCAATTATAAATGAAAGCTTATCTCATACCATGCTGCAGCTTCTGGACATTCGTTTCCCTCTTCTTCGCAAGCTTTCTAATCGAATCAACTAGGTTTAAATGACGGTTGCTCTTCCTCCGTTCCACCCGCACGCTCTGTGTGTTTTTCTTTCTAGGAGTCGGCAAGGCAGATGCAATGCTAGGTGCGCCTTGATGCTGTCCAGGTAAAAGCTGTGACGGAACTTGCTGCTTTTGGGCTGCCGCGTCGATTCTGGAATGGTATGCACGAAAGTACTGGGTCTTTTGCATGTCGCTAGGCAATCCTTCTAAGGTAATCCATCGCTCAAAGCACTCCCAAGGCGTTCGGCGTTCGGCACCAGATGAAAAATAAGATCGTGGCGTGAGGATGCTGGCTATAAGTGACCAGTTGTAACAATGTTCCTTTACCAATGTACGAAGTTCCTCATCTTCAACCCAAGTCCACTGGGAAGGGAGCCTACACTCAAAGAAACTCTGTGGCGGCATTGCGTGCTCAGAAGGCGGTCTGAAAAGATGCCCTGCGTGGATACGATCCCTGATTGGTTTGTTCTCTGGGTTAAACAGCGCGACATCATTCCTCTCCGGTGGCAGTTCAAACCTTGCTCGTTTGGGAGCTCTGTAAAAGCCGTAAGAAGGACTAGTATCGACAGGCTTGTGTTCTGGAGTTTGGTCGTCATCCTCCTCGAACTCATATCTGCTACTCCTGCGAGGAGGACCGTTGGTCTTGGCTACCATCTTACCAAGAACATATTTACTGACTGGCAGAATCGGAGTCTTCCATTCTGCATCTGGCAGGGAATCAGAGCCATTATGTTCGAAAGGCTCGTAGAGAGGGAGCTCATGTAGCAGCTTTTCGCTAGACGGAGTCCTCCTAATCGTGCACACAATTTCATCTGGCGACAATGAAAATATCGCAGCTGGAGCAGTTGCATCGTACATGTCGACATCAAGGGTGTTGCCGTTGGATTCATCTTCGGTAGAGGTAATGAGGTCAGGGGTCTGATGTGAAGTCTCACCGCTGTTGAAATCGACTGGCGAGATAAACCCATTCCTCATTTCTACGTCCTGAAATCCTTCTACCAGCTTTGGTGTAGCAAACGGTTTTCTAGTTTTGACCCGAAGCTTGGCCTGTTCTTCTGGTGGAGCAGCCTTCCATTCTTTGCAAGCATCGGCTATGTTCTTAGCAGCGACGATTTTCCACTTCCTCTCTTCTCTGAAGTCCGTTCGCATCCATTTCATTTCGTCTAGTAGCGCATCCCACTGCGTCAACTGTCTCTCTGGTTCAACCGCTCGCTTTGTTTGCCGGAATGACCAAGAGCTTTGAGCCTGTAGCGCCAATACCCTTCGAAGAATCCGCGTATCTACCGTTTCGCGGATGTTCGAATTGTGGTTGTCACTGGTGACTATCTTGTGCGCAGATTTAAGAAGGGCGTCAAGGGACTGTGATGATGCATGTGCGACATGATAAACTTGAAGATAACTATTATCTTCAGCGCGTCTTAAGCCAGGATATGGATAGCGTCGGACTAGCGGTATATTGTCAGCCAGTTTGGGAGGTTGATGCTTGGCAAATGTGACAGTAGATAGCTTGCTTCTCTCCTTGTCTTTGCGGTCTCCGATTCGAGGTCTGGTAACTGAAAGTTGAGGCGTATTACTTCCCGACAGCGGTGTTGATGTTTCTGTTGCTGATTCTGCTCTGGCAGACTCCGCAGATACTTTTTCCGCAACTAACCGTTCGGTGTGCGAAGAAGTGTTCGGCTTCGGTATCTCCCCCAAAATCTCCGATAGAGATTTATGTCTCATCGCGCCAGATGAAACTCTGGTCATCATCCGCTCAGGTGGAGAAGGTACCGATACGGTTGCAGGAGTTGCTTGGATAGGAGCGTCTCGTTTCTTTTGGTAGTCTATAACCTCAGCATCTTCCATCTGGAAATCTTCGGTTTGTTGCCGTGGGGTTGTTGGGATCTGATTAGGGCTGGGAGCAACTTCATCGATTTTGTCTAGGGTAGTATCTTCAGGTGTCTTTATGGTGGAAGCTCTCTTCATAGGAGCGGTGAGATCTGTTGCGGCCTCATATGTTTCTTGAACAGGCAGGGACTCAGTTGGTAGTTCCGGGTATGAATTCTTCTCATCGACATCCATCTTCCCAGTCTCTTGATCTTCAACTGTTGATGTACCTTTACCATCTTGCGTGACCACCGACATCTGCTCCTGTGACTTTAAAGTTGTACCTCCTAGCTCTTTAGCATCTACTTTCTCGGATAGAACGCGACTGATGCTTTCACTGTGTTCGGGTATAGCACCGTCTACTGGAGTAGGCACACCGATGACCTCATCGTCTTCTTCCTCTATGATATCAGGCATATGTTCCCCAACTACGTTAGCTAAATCAGATTTATCACCGCGTCCGGTAGATTCATCCTCGCCCGAGACAAACGGTGAGAGAATAGACGGCACTAGATCAGATGTTGCCATTGCTGCTTGTTGCTCTTCCAAGCGTAGCTGGGCATTCGCATCTGTAGGGCTTACTCCATGTGACCTGGATGCATCCGTTTCCGACAGGTCATGTTGCGTCATCTCCACCTGCTCCTCAGCGCCATATGCCAAAGCCACAGAGGTTGCTTCTTCGCACTCCTTCGAGTGCGCTTTAGAATGTAGAGTTTCAGTGCTGCTCACCATAAACTCATCCTCTGGGCTAGTATCAGTAGAAGTGACGTTCATGCCAGGTGTGTTGGATGCCTTGGAGTCTCCAATAGTTGAACTCGGTGATGCTGGAATATGTCCAATGACTGGGGAAGCTATTTGAGTCACACTTGGCAGTCCATTATTGCTAGCTGAGCTTGATGTAGGGGTTGGCAAAGTGTCCGCAGACGAAGTATCAACCGGGGTGGTAACACCACTATCCTTCAAGTCGTCTGGTGTAGCGGGTAATACAGATTCCTCGACGGGACTCGGAGGCCGTTTTCTACTGTCACCTCCTTGGCGTTCCTGCCCCCCCTGGATCACTGTCTGAGGGTTGGTTTCCTTCGGATACAGGTCTCGGTGATCCACTACTGGCTCAGCAGCTAGGTTTTCTTGTTCAATCTGGTGCTCATATGCCATGATGTTGTGGGAAATATCGGAATGCGTAGGGCTGGCCTCTTCCATATCGTGTTCCGCACTTCGAAGCAGGCTTTCTGACCCTGACACGATCTGGTCCTTGTCCAAAGTCTCTGGCAGCGCGACGCCAATAGGTGATTGAGATGAGTCTGCCTGAACGATTGGCGCAACATCATCAACCGTTACACCCAACAGACTCGTAACAGCATCGGAGCGGTCTGTCTGAAAATCTCTAGATAGAACTACAGGCCCGTTCGCAGCGGAACTTCGAGACGAATGCCGACTCCTCCTTGGCGAAACAGAACGCAGACGCTTCGGTGACCTTGAGTTCTCTAGAGACGCCCCTCCCATGAGTGCTGGTGCATAATCATAGTCTAGAGAACTCAAAGAGCCCGTCTGATTTGAAGTTGCAGCATCTTTCGGTCTCGGGTGCAATTCTGATTTAGAAGTAACGGATGTCTCCAACCCTGCGTCCAGCTGCAGCACTGTAGACAAGGTAGCATAGCGCAAGGCATGCTGAACGTTCTTTGGAAGCGTCGTCTCATCAAAGAGTTGACCTCTGTTAAATGTAATGTCAACATTGCTCAAAAAGAAGCCGATGGGGCGGCAGAAGCAATCCGATGGACCGGGAGTGGAGTATATACTTATAAAGATCATTGGCATCCAAGAAATTGATTTCCAGCTGATCAAGTGGTTCGGCTTTGATGTCGAATTGAGGCTGTATGGGCTCGCCATATTCGACATATCGTGCGACCGCGTAAATCTCGCGCAACTTTCGCTTTCGGGACTGGATAACACCACTAATCTCAACAACACGACGGCAACATCGCCGGTGATATTGATTAGCGATTTATTCTTTTCGCATCAAAGCGAACTTCAAGTGCATATAAATTTCGAAGGAAAAACCTACGCGATCTCTTCTCGCTTGGATCGCAAGATCCCGTCTGAGAGGACGTCTAGCGTCATATGGAGGTAGTTTTACCAAACAACATCCGTTATTCGTGCTGAAAATGAGGGCGATAGGGTAAATGAGGCTTAAGAATACGTTCTGATCGGTCTGTTTTGATGAAATCGAAAGGATGGATGATATTTTCGACTTTGAAAAAGAGGCGTTGATGGAGTGAGGTTGTCGGTTGTCGCGGATGTGGATTAGTGTTGCGCAAACGACAGGCAGCAATAACACTAAAGGTCAATGATAGGGGCGTCGCGTCTTACCCTTTTCGGTACCCAATAGCAGCGCCGGATTTGCGATATTCAGAGCTCGCTTGCCCACAGCTAGAAATTTCTTATGCCGCAACGGTCAACCCAACGACTGCACAACGCAACGAACACCTCGAAATGGGCAAGAGGAAGCGGGATATACTCGAGGAGCATCATGCGTCTCGATCTGACTCTGTCAACGGCAGCACAAAGGTCCAAAAAAAAACCACGGATGACGCTGCAGACGACAATGCTGGAGACTGTGTCACTATCCAAATTGTGACCGGTTCGTATGAACGAATACTACACGGCATAACAGCAGAAATTCCTCGACTTGACGCTTTGGCAGAGAAGAAGGATGGGGCAGGCGTCAAGTTTTCTGATACCTTCCTCTTCAATGCTCATACCTCTGCGATTCGATGTCTGGCGCTCTCCCCGCCGGTGTCCGCGGACAGCTCTTCACAGAACCAGAAGGTCTTGCTGGCAACTGGAAGCTCAGATGAGCGCATAAATCTCTACCACCTCTCTGCGAGCCCTCCCCCAAGAAGTCATAAAGCGCCGCCAATTTCTTCATTAGCCGGCAATGTAGTTACTGAGAACCCTAAGAACCGGGAACTCGGCTCCTTAATCCATCATTCTGGTTCTGTCACTGCTCTATACTTTCCAACACGCTCGAAACTCTTATCCTCAGCTGAGGATAGCACAATTGCTGTTGTCAGGAGTCGAGATTGGACTGTACTCTCCACGATCAAGGCCCCAATACCAAAGGCCCAAGGCAGACCGAGCGGGGACACTGCACCACCGGGAGGCGTGCCTGCAGGCGTGAATGACTTTGCAGTACATCCGAGCATGAAGCTGATGCTTAGTGTGGGCAAAGGAGAGAAATGTATGAGACTATGGAATTTAGTAACTGGAAAGAAGGCAGGGGTCTTGAATTTTGGAAGAGAGATCCTGCAGGGCGTCGGTGAAGGCAAATGGGGAAGTGGAGAGGGCAGAAAGGTTTTGTGGAACCCGAATGGGGAAGAATTTGCAGTTGGATTTGAACGGGGTGCTGTCATCTTCGGCTTGGTAAGTAAATACCGGATACACGAAGCCTCTCATTCACCCTTACACATGGCAGCTGATAGTACTGCGTCTATATCTGTAGAATTCCAAACCTAAAGGACGCATCATACCATCTCCACCTACGAAAATACACCAACTCCGCTACCTCTGCCTCTCGTCTCAAATGACTGAGAGCTCGAGATCTAACAACGGCGAGGTGTTAAACACACTGGCGGTATCAACAGAGGACGGAAGAGTCCTGTTTTACTCTACCATCCCGCCGGAGACTTCCGAAATATCCACCGATGACTCAGAAGCAGCAACCCCGAATTGTCGCCTCCTTGGACAGCTTGGAGGCCGGGCTACTGGTCTGAGCGGTCGTATAAAAGACTTTGATATTCTAGAAGTATCACCCGGATACCTTAAAGTAGGAGATGTAGAGTTCATCGCTATTACAGGGAGCAGCGACGGTGCCATCAGATTGTGGCGTATCAATGCCCATGAGATACTGCATCCGTTCAAAGCTAACACTTCATCTGCTTGTGAAGTGCGAAGCTCAGCAACAAGAGATGCCCCAAACCATGCAGATACGATAATACCGGACAATCCTTCGCCACCCCAAATAGGCGCACTGGTTGGAACATACGAGACTGGGAACAGGATTACATGCTTAAAGGCATTCGTAATGGTGGGTTATGTTGATGCAAACGGTGATAGGGATAACAATGGCGAGCTTGCAGATCTGATGGATAGTGGAAGCAACAACAGCCCCGGCAGTAGCGATGAGGATGGTTGAAAATCTCGATAGATGACCTTTACATAATTTTCTCTTCGGGCTTTTTCCACTGACTCTTGGAATGTGATCTATGCCATGTACTCTTTGCGCCAGTTGTAAGAGTATCTGAACGCCAAGCCCCGGATACCGTATTCGCCTTTTCGGTTCATTCGTCCTCCTTCATCACCCAGAAGTATTTTCCAATGGTCCTCCAGGCAATCAAATATTCGCGTGGCGAGCTTCAAATACTTGACCAAACCAAATTACCGCATCAAGAACAATATGAATTCTTACGGTCTAGCAGCGACGCATGGCACGCCATTAAAGACATGCGGGTAAGAGGGGCCCCCGCCATTGCCATCGTTGCCGCACTAGCTCTCGCCGTCGAACTAGAAACAGCACAGGCTCGCGGGAAGTTGTCGGGTGTTGCAGAGGAAGTTAAGGTATTCGTATATGAGAAGTTGAATTATTTGATCACCAGCCGGCCAACGGCGGTGAACCTCGCGGATGCCGCAGGGAAGTTGAAGAAGCTTGTGGATACTGCTACGGCAGAAGACGCACCCACGGGGGAGAAGGTTAAGAATTCCTACGTTCTGGCAGCTGAAAGAATGCTGGTGGATGATGTACGGGATAACGAGAATATCGGGAGACATGGAGCCGAATGGATTATCCAGAACTGCGCCAGCGATGGGAAGAACGTCTGTATACTCACGCATTGTAATACTGGGTATGCAATACAACTTTATTTCCCGTGACTTCGTCGACTGACTGACGTCTATTTGTCGCAAGGTCATTGGCAACAGCGGGTTATGGCACGGCTCTCGGAGTCATTCGCTCTCTTCACGCCAACGACTCCCTTGAGCGGGCCTATTGCACCGAAACTCGTCCCTACAACCAAGGGTCCAGGCTCACAGCATACGAACTCGTACATGATCAGATCCCAGCCACATTGATCACTGACTCCATGGCCGCCTCCCTATTTCAGCAAAAGAATGTCGCAGCTGTCATCGTTGGTGCGGACCGCGTCGTTGCTAACGGTGATACAGCTAACAAGATTGGTACATATGCTCTTTCAATCCTGGCACGGCATCACGGCGCCAAGTTCCTGGTTGCTGCACCGCGGACAACGATTGACCTTGCTACAGCATCTGGGAAGGATATCATCATCGAGAAGCGGCCTGGTGAAGAAGTGAAGCAAATAAGAGGCCCTAGGGATCACGGGAAAGGCTATATTGAAGTGGATCATTGGGAGACTGTGAGCATAGCACCAGAGGCTATTGAGGTCTGGAATCCATCATTTGATGTGACACCGGCCGAATTGATCGATGGGGTCGTGACGGAGGTTGGAGTTGTAGAGAAGGGTCTTGATGGTATCTTCCATTTTGAGCATCTTTGGGATCGATAGGATAGCGATGGGCCCTACGGGTCGAGACATGCATTTCACAGATCTCAAAACGCTAGACTTCTCCGTAATACATACTCAGATTCAACATCATCCAAAAAAAAGCTCAATCAGAAAAGAAAAATAGAAGTAAGTATTCATTTATAAATTCAATATCCCACTCGTACCTCCAATGAAATTTCATCCGTGTTGTGCTTGTTTTGCTGTGTTTGCTGTGTTTGTTTTGTTATGCAAGGAGGTTACATAATGTTGGTTCATTGGTGTTGTTAAGTAAGCTCCCCCAAAAAAGGCCTTATGGTGTAGCAATCAACCTGCTAAAGGAAATTCAGTAATTTAAATATCCAGCATCACCGATGATAAACCTTTCTCGACTCGAGAAGGTCGCGGGTTCAAATCCCGGACCTCTCGAGTAGAGTTTTTTCTTTCTTTTTTCTTTTTCCTGGATTTTTCATCTGATCTCTAACGTCTTGCGTAACTGTGGTTGAGCTTTACGAATTGGGATTCCTTTGGGAAGGGAGAACGTGATGTCTTCGGCGTCCACAGGGGATGGAATGTTGAGATGTAGGTCTGGCAATACAGAGAACAATGCTGCGTTCTATCATATCACTCATGTCCTTGTTCTATTTGGTCCTTCCGTATGAGATTTCTATGTCTCCAAATCAAAGCAATCTATCTATGCAATCAACTATTCCCCACCGGTAAAAAACAAAGTAACCCCTTCTAAGCCTTCCAAATAAGAGAGTCTACGCAACACTCTCCCCTGCCACTCTTCCACCACCATTACCGACGCCAAATCCCCACACCCCCTCCCAAAGCGCATCAATCTCCTTTTTCCCTTCCTCGCACAACGTCCAACTAACTAGATCCCTTGCAGCCATAAACACCCCATACACCTCGATATCAGATAGCTTAACGCCGCCCACTGATGCACCAACTACCTTATCCGTCCACGCATAGAGGTTTCCCATACGGTGTACAGCCTGGAGCTGCTGAGCCGGGCCACATTTTTTGGCGTGAGCCCAGAGCGCGTCAGCGATTAGAAGTGTGACTTCCGAGAGAGTCAGGGAAGCTATATTCTTGCTTCTGTTGCGAGCTGATGAAGTGGCAGCGCTGGCGTTATTCTGGTGGGATATGTAAGGGTGGTATTGATATTGATGGGTTCGGCGATGGTGGCTGGTGGTGGATGCGGTGGACGAAGGCACATATTCGGTGCGCTGCCAGAAGGTGCGAGCAGCAGCCGTGCAGATGCGGAGGAGCTGTTCAAACAACGGCCCCTGATGCGTCCAGGTGTCTGTCCGGATCGAAGACATCGAAGAGATGGTCACGACAGAGGGCGTAGGACCTCGGTCGAAAATGCTGCCAAAGGTAGGCATATATGGTTCTCCAGGCCCAGTAACCGTGGCCGTGCTGTTATCGCCATTATTTGTTTCATTGTCATTGCCATTATTAGGAGCTTGATGTGATTCCAGCCTCGGCGTGATAGACATCCGTCCCGGCGAAGGAGTCGGCGAATAAGACCGCTCAGGTTTTATAGCTGGAGAGGCAGAGCGACGGCTGCGTCCTTGTGTCCCACGGCGGTTCTCTCGGCCCCGACAAGGCGATAGAGGTGGTGATACCGGAACTTGCTGGCGTTGGTTTAGCATGATACTGGAGATTGTAGGCGGCCATGCCTCAGCGGAGAATAGCGGATCAGGGGCCGGGAGAGATCCAATCATCGTACGGCGGCCGAGGCGCGAGGAGCTAGCGGGGGGTTCGGTGCCATAGCGGAAGGACCTCCGGGAGGGTATGATGCGATCTGTAGGACTCGCGGGGGGGTCTGCATAGCGACTTTCGCGGAGACCGCGGATAGAGGGGACATCCCTGAGCGAGAGAGGGTATGAAGTCTGCTGGAGCAAACCTGCGGTAGGTTGGTCTGCAGCACATTGGTTCTCCATGCAAGCGCAAATTTTGATCTGAAGAGCGTGTTGTGGTGAGGGTTAGGTGTTGATGGAAAGAAACGAATGAACGAATGACTAGAAAAGAGGGGGAGATGGGTGTCTAGAAGTACTTTTTTGGGGATTGCGGAGGGGATAAAGGAAGGTATGACAAGCTCATGGCTTTCTCTGGAAATCATGTGGTTCTTCTAGAAAAAGATGCTGCCTGCAACAGTTAGAGCAGATAGACAATGCTCGTCAAAGCGACAAAGGTGGAGTTTGAGCCACTGTCTTTAGAACTCTCCGAAAGAACCCCTATCACTCCTAAAAATCGCATGGTGCCTGAAAGGTAGTGATACCCGCCACAAACGGTTCCACGGGTCAACTCCTGCGGAACCGCAAGAAGCCGCACATCAAAGACCGGAGAGGCGCATAAGCGATATGTAAACTAATCTTCATTATCATGCAGGCATCCCGTTCTAATACATGACTTTATCACTACCTACTAAAGCCGCATTCCAGATCTAAGCATTCCAGATGACAACTCTTCCATCAACGCCGCTAGCTGTAAAGACAAATGTATTAGAACCTGAAGCTTGAGGGGAAAAGTGGGTAGATGACGTACTGCTAAACTTCCTGACCGCCCCTCCAGCTCCTTCAAAGACGCGAACCATGTTGATTGTGTTTTGATGTACGGTCTTGAGCTGGGTGTCATCTTTGACCTTTCCTTTCAAGTCCATCTGCCTGAACATGTTCAAGGCGGATTCCTCCCTTTGGTCCCCTATGCCGGGCCGTCCCTTTGACTCCATAGAGCCGACGATCTGCCAGCCGTTCTCGTCGCCGCGGAAACGGTACGCCTCGCAGTCCTAAAGTAAAGTTAGTACCCTGAAAGAATAGCCGTAAACCCCTAGGTGCCACTCACGTAGCCTGCGGCAATGATCTCGCTCTCTCCATTCCAAATCAGACTCATAAATGGCAGGACCTGCAAGCCGACGCTCACGATAGCCCTCGGTGGTTGATCTGGCCCACTGGGATAAACAACCGTAATACTGCTATCATGCGCAGCAAATGCCAATGCATTCCCGCTGGGAGAGAAAGCAACGCCATGGATCCAGCCAGCAGAATTATTCAGATACTCTCCGCATACAGTGTTGAACGGCAACCTCTCACCCCACAGCGTACTTTCAGGCCTTGCATCCACGCCTTTGATGAAGCTAGAGAACACCCTGGCATGCGCATCTGTAGAGCCAGCTGCCAGAATCACTGAGTTTGGGTGCCACGCCACCGTCGTGATAGTACTGCGGATGGGCTTCTTGAGGTGCTTTGAAACCCACCAGTCGTTCTCTTCTTCAAAGTAGCAGACGGCGATGACACGAGCACCAGACCCTACGGCAAACTTCAATTCGGATGGGGACCAGCGGACGAAGGTTGCAGCACGGTTGATCCGGAGAAGCACAAGGGTGGGTTTCCAGCCGGAGGGGGATGGCTCCCATACAAGCGCATTACGGTCTACGGGTGGACTGGTCAGACCTACGCCAATATGCCATCGTTGAAGCCAACGTACATACCCTGTGAGCACGTAACTATCCTTCCACTTTCTGGCGCAATATCCACACTCGTAACCGTCTTATCATGTCCCTTCAGTTCATCCTTGAGAACAAATTTCCCACCCGCACGACTATAGAGTTCAACATTATTGTCTCGAGCAACGGCCAGTGTCTGCCTGTCCGCCGAGAATGAATGATCCGCAATGGGATGATGAAAGAGATGATGGATCTCTGGAGATTCCATAGTGATTTATGCCGGTGTTTCAAGTGAGATCAGGGCGATAGGAGGAGCTCTCTACTATCGCAATGGTCAAAGTGTCGAATGTGGGGATATGTGACGTTGGAAGTGCAATGTGAACATGTTCGGATGACTAAGAAGTCGCAGCGCAACTTCGATATCGAAGCTCGACACAATCAGCCACCGGTTTACATATCTAGACGCTATTTTGCCATTTGGGAAATAGCAAGAGACGGCTGAAATAATAATTCTATCAACATGGCTCCAACAACCCTTCCATCACGGAATGCAGCCTCCTCATCTAGTGCCCCACAATCAACAGTCTCTCCAAACCAGACGTACGCGGGAATCCTATTCTCATATTAACGCACAAGCTGACAGCTGAGTGATATAGCCTATACTGCAGCAACCTCCCTGATAAGCTTCAAAAGCAAGACCTCCGTCTCTCACTCTACACACTTTTCTCGACATACGGCCCGGTTCTGGACGTTGTAGCACTCAAGACCTCCAAGATGCGCGGGCAGGCTCACATCGTCTTTCGAGACATTCAATCAAGCACACAAGCCATGCGTGCGCTGCAAGGCTTCAATATTTTTGGCAAAGAAATGGTCAGTTCTTCCCCAAATAATTTTGATATATCATAGTAACTTAGGTAACTAACGGGATACATTCCCGCAATCCAGAAAATCGCATATGCCAAAGGGAAATCCGACACGATCGCCAAGCTCGATGGCACATACAAGATGCCCACGGTTAGTGTTCCTGCTGGAGCGGTTGAAGCTACGGAACTCCAGCAAAGCATCTTCAATGCACCTCCGGGTGCTATTTCAGCACCGCCAAAAGATACCGCAGGAACAGCGCTTAAACCGCCACCCGCTGCGCCCGTGGAAGGGGCAAAGAGTCCACAGGGTGTAAAGCGGAGGAGGGAGGAAGATGGCGAGCAAGAAAGTGGTACGGTCACCCTATGTAGCGTGTCTACTACGTATTGTGTAAGCACGCTGACCTTTCACTACGTGTTACTACAGATCAAGACGACGCACCAATGGAAGAAGACGACAGCGACGCTTCCATGGAAGGATCGTCCGACGAAGGATGAGCATCCACTTTCCATTTTCGATTTCTATCTCAGGCACGAGTACCCATTGCTAAAACAGCAGCTTCGATCTGAGGAAAAATTTCCCGGTTCCGGCGTTTGGATATTTGTATCATAGAGTTTCTTTCAGATTCGAGCTCCGACATGTTTCTACATCCATAGAATAAGGTTTCGAATGCTGTGACGATTGTCATTTCGCCGCCATCGAATCTTTACTTCGATCCTTATCCAAAGCAGCAGCGACGTCAGCAGGGACCCACAGCCCTACACACCCCCCGACCAACCCCAACCACACAACCAAATACTCCTCAACCCCTACTTCCGCATCTCCGCACACCGCCCGCATCGCATCCGCCGTGTTACACGGATGCACAAACCACGTGGGGATTTCTGTGAGGGGATGATTCTGTCTTGCGTATCAACCACGACCGAAAATAAAAATTTAGTTGTCCAGATCCGGATTAGGAGGAAAGGAGAAGGATGAAAACATAAACCACACCTACCCCCCTAGACAGCCCCCCCATGACTCCAACCCCTTTCATCCCATCTCTATACTCCATCGGCACCAGCAATTCATAAACCGTATCCACATCCCCACCCTTCCCCTCAACTCCACACACCGAAAAATACAAAACCGGCACCCGATACGTCGGCGAGAGGATGATATGATATTCCACATACCCGCCACCTATCACACCAGGTTGCTGGCGTATGAGTGCTTCCTATGATTTTTGATTAGGGGGGGTGGGTGAGGCATTCTCATAGCATAAAAGCGAATGTATTCAGAGAAAGTCGTATACGTACTAAATCCGAATCATCGGGAATTTCGTCTTCGACATGCTCCAGAGTGTCTAAAACTGCGGATCCTGGAGGAGGAGAAGGATAGGATATTGAAAGGGGACGGGTAATGATGAGATAGGGTGCTCCGCACTGGATATTTTATTTTTTTTTAGTGGGGATTTGAGCTCATTTGCACCTAAGCTTGAAATGATTTGAAGAGACAAGTAAGAATTGAAGAAGATTGTGTTTGTTCACAGGAGTTATGGTATATCCCACGTAAATCAAAATAAAGACGAACCAAAAATCCAACAACGGAGTATAAAAAGAGATGATATCGAAACTTTCAATTACCTTCCGCTCAACCTCCACCCTCACCAACCCACCATCCCTAAACCCCACCACCATCTCCCTGCTGCCTCTACGAAACCTCTCCACAAACACCTCACACACCCCTTCGAATTCCTCATCCCGGAGTGACGGAAAAGACTGTAATTTGCTCATAAGGCCTTTTCGCCAGGTAAATTCCTGGTTTGGTGGAGAAGCGAGTTGAACAAAGGCGACAAATTTTTATATCAATGTTGTTTTAATGTATGCTACTACCATATATTTGTTCGTTAGTGGAGTTAAGATGAAAAGATACTAGGATATATAATTTTTTTTAAACTGAATTCTCTATGTACCAAAAAAAGGGGTAGAAAACAAGAAAAATAATGGCGCTCTCTCCCGGTCTAACGATTTCCTCCCGTTACTCCCAAAATAAGATAACAAAAAGGTGATCGTTTCACGTGTAGCAGTTTCTTCCTCTCTTCCTTATATAAATATGTTCGTTTCCCCTCACTTTCCGCTTCCCTCCTGAAAAGGCTAATCTGCCAGACGCTTGAATAAGGAAAAGGAAAGAAATTGTTGGTGGGGAGAAGGAAAAATCAAACTGACTATACCAGAGAAGAAGAGAAGATATCAAGAAAAATAAGGACCTTCCATTTTTTGAATTGAAAAATAAAAAATTTCATGTTGCCCCCAATTATACGCCCCCGTCAAGACGTATGATTTATCTTACAGTCCATCGGCGGAAGAAATTTCCACCTAGTTCGTAGATCGTACTCCTAATGCGTCTTCTAGAGTTTCTTCCATTTCCCCTGGCCCAGTGAGAGGAGAGAAGGTGTCTACTTCCTCGATCTCATCCTCGTCCTCTTCCTCAATGATCTCACCGCTCCTCCGTCCGGCCGCTGACACGCTGCGACTAGTACTAGAGTCACGCCTTGCGGGGCTTCCTGTGCCGGCCGTGCCTACGTTCAAAAGAGGCCCCCGGAACAAACTCTTTTTCCGCTTCGCAAAAACAAAGCTCGGGTTGGTTTGCTGGAAATGTGCGCTTTCGTTGTAATTGCTGGCCTGGTGGTTAGATCTTACGACCCTTATGTTTGAAGGAAAGGCACCAGTGGTGGGCGTGGCTGGTAACAATTTCACGGAATTTCGTGGTGAGCGAGGGCTTTTGACTGATGGAGTGATGGAAGTTGACGAGGTTGAGGAAGCCTTGGAGTGGGTGTGCTGGTGGTGGTGAATTGATCGCACGGAGGAGACTGATGATGACGTCGATTTCCGACCCCGTAATCCAGCGGATGATCGCCGGTAGTATGATGAATGTGGTGTTAGCGGTGATGGAGATAAGGAGGTGCGCTTTTGAGGAGCGGTCATGATTCTTGCGGGCTGGTTGTATAATGTTCGCGAACGAGGGCCAGACCTGTTACCTGACACGATGGTATTTTTTGTATTCGATGGTCCATCTGAAGAAGTTGGGGCCGAGCTTTGAGGAACGTTTGTAGTAGATTGGTTATTGTTCTTCGAACCTGGCGATCTTGCTCGCTTTGCGGAATCCATCAACCAATGCTTCAGGGAAGCTAATTGATTTATAATCGGATGCTGGTGTCTGCGATTTTGCCTCCGCTTTCCAAAACCATTGGGAGATAGCAGATCAGGATTGGACGTCACGAGCTGAAGCTGGCTAGTACGTTGCCTTCTTGCAGGTTCCTTAGGAGGGGGTATAGGTCGGTGCCTGGAGGAACTTGCTGAACGCGTGGGATCTTTCTCAATTGGTGGCGGCGGCGGCGTCGCCGAATGCAGTGCTCCTCCCGACAGCGGTTGATTCTGAATGTCATGTAGTACAATGTGGGCTAATTATTGTGTTAGAGCCTACCCACAGCCAGAAACGGTCACTGAGGGCAACGAACGGTTCTGATTGCCTCGTCTGCTATTCCTAGCTCTACCTCTTGGTGGATCCCCCAGACGAGGCATATTCTCTGTTTCCTCTTCCACCTCTATCAGGGTGGGCGCTACTCTCTCCAGACGGCTGCTAGCTGCGCTTAGACGCCTCAAGTTCCTTGCCTCAGCCTCCTTCTCCCTCCTTTTCCTCTCTCTTCGTTTCTCCTTTCGGTCCTCTTTCTCGATCAAGAGTGCCCACCACCCAGCCAAAGAATCACACCGCTGAGCGAGGACGTTCTCGATAACTTGATCGATATCTACACCAGCGCTTCGCATACGTTCCAAGGTGTCCCTCTCTAGCTTTGTTGTGAATGGTGCAGGCTGCTGCAGCTTGAGGATGACCTGTTGCTGAGGAGCAAACTCTGCCAAGAATGGATGGGCCAATATGTCTGACAGTGAAGGTCGCACAAAAGGTCGTTTTGACAATAGCTGCTTTAGTAGCGAAACTGCTTCTCCGGGAAGGTGGTCAGGATATTTAGGATCTTCCTTCAGTATCTTCATCTTCGTTCCGGTCTCATCGTCCTCGTCAAAAGGCAACTCCCCCACCAGGAGAGCATATAATATAACTCCCAAACTCCAAACATCAACCCTCTCGCCAGCATACTTTTCACCTTTGAGCATCTCGGGGGCGCTATAGCAGACAGTTCCACAGAAAGTCTGCAGATAGCTCGATTTGCCTTCGTATTCCCGAGTGAATCCGAAATCGCATAGCTTCACGTTTTCGTTCTTGTCTAAAAGGATATTCTCGAGCTTGAGGTCACGGTGAACACACGATTTATTATGTACGTATGCAACAGCGCCCACCAGTTGCGTGAATATCTTCTGGGCCTTTTCCGACGGTAACGGACCATTCCGGAGGAGATAATTGTACAGCTCGTCACCTACAAAACAGATACGAAACCGTCAGATTATCATCTAGAGCCCTCAGGATGGCGATGAAAATGGATGGAGTGTACCAGGGCAATACTCAAGAACAAGCCAGACAAGCGACTCTGTCACGATAATTTCATACAGGCGAGCGATATGCGGGTGATTGAATTGTCGGTGATGGTGGATTTCACGTGCGAGGTTCGAATCATCTTTGTTCGCCGATTTGAGGACAACCTAACACTACATCATCAGAATCCTTCGATTTTCGACAGAATGCGTATTCACAGCCAGACCTTGGAGCCATTTGTGAGTTTATGAGACGCTAGATACACCTTTCCAAAGGATCCTTTGCCAATCAACCGTCCCAAACTGTAATTTCCGACTGTACGTAACTCTTTCGACGCGAACTCCCTTTGAAGAGCACGACGGAGCAATCAGCATGGTTTACGAGATACCTGCGAAGCTAGGATGCTCACTCCAAGAGTTCATGATATGAATTTGCAAGCTATATGTCCATCGCGACCTGTCAGCCCACCCGTGCGAAAGTAGAATAAGGCGAAAGAAAATAAAGAATTTTGCGAATGCTGATATCCAGACCTTCGCTTTCTGGCTTTGCAATTCCGCTCTAGATCTGGCAGTCGGCGGCATAAGTCGCGACGAGCCTCCTACGTCTTTAATCCCTCGGGCCTATCTGCATTCAACGTGCGTGTCACAATCGGAGAAGGGGTAGGTGTAGAGGCTGTAACTGGGCGGGATATAGCTATGATCGACGAAGACGCCTAGTGGGTGAGGTCCAAATGGCAAATAGTTGAAAGAGCAAAGTCATAGGAATGTTAAATCCAGGAGATCGTTATGCCCGTTGAAGATCTACAAATGAGCGGACATTTTGGCGGCGCTATATGATTGGCTGTGTGAGATGCAACCGAAGCTTAGCTGAGCAGCTAAGATACCTAACACGATGCTACAGCTTTCTGATATAGTGACCAGGATAGCTTATTCTGAACCTCTAGCAACGCCATTAACATATGCACACAGTCATATAGGCATATGGAGCAATTGCATACTCCATGACAGCAATATTTGAGCTTTCTTTTTTGTTCCTTGGAGGAGCCTCTAAGCTACTAGTTGCCTTGGTCGATACATGTTTGGGAATAAACTGTGGGGGGTCTTTGTGTTTAAAAAAAGCAAGGCCGCCAGGAGACGCGAGAAGAGATAAAAATGACATCAAATGGAGCAGCAGTTGGCTTCTTAGCTCCTTGTAATGCAAAAACGTTCCAACACCCGTTATGCAACCTGCGCCACAATCATTTAGAGACTTAGTGTCCCACCGTCGTAGTAGGATTTGAAACGAAAAGAGATGCTGATAAAAAGTTGGTAGAGGTATTTCTTTCCTCTCTTCCCGAACATTTTTTTCAACCCCAATCGGGCTCCTGTATAGAATCTCCCTAAATGGGTGCTTGAAGGTCAGACTGTGCTTGTCAGAACCGCCGCGGTTCGCCACCAGCCGTCATGAGATTCGCTCGCGAAGGGCTGGTAACATTCAATTGAGTCCCGTAATTTTGACTTCCTGTCCCGCTTCTTGTAATTGGCGCAATATTAGGGGGCGGGGAGCTATAAGGCGGTGAATTCATCACCAATCCTGGAGCACCCATTCCACGACGACTGTTCGGACGTTGAATTGTTCCTGGACTCGGGGCTTCTGAAGTACCCCGGGCTGATGATTGGAGGGACAAATTCGGAAGAGGTGAGTGAGTCGCAGTTAAATATCCGATTCCGCTAGTAGCAGGGGCAGATAAGCTTCGCCGAAATTGGTTTTGTTCCACAGACACTGGCTGGTTCTGCTGCTGTTGTCCTGCTCCCCCATTTGTTTGCCTCGCTAGCCCAGGGCGAGTAGCCGAGGACGGAGAGCGGTTGTTCTCTAATTGGCGTTGCTCTGCTAGCCATTGCTGTCTCTGTTGGATAACCTCGCCCACACGTCTGCTCCTCTCTTCTTGGCTCAGTCGCGGTTCTTGTGCGTGTCGTAATCCAGCTATAGTATTCCCGACTCCTGAATGCAGCGGAGATGGAGACGCAGAAGCACGTCGCATGTGGCTGACGGAATTTTGTGACCGCAAAGTCTGCCTTGACCCAGCTCCACGTAACGTGCGTTGTGAAGGTTGAGGGCGCATGGAGTGCGGAGAGTCCGTGGCTTCTCTCCCTTGAGACTGGGAGGCCTGGATGCGAGTTTCCCGCTGAGGTCTTATAGTCTCATTTGATGGCGCTCCCCTCAACGTCCTAGTGGATTGTCTGCGTTGGACTGTCCCACCGAACGGTGTTCCAATCGACGAAGCCCACGGGTTTCGATTAGAGCGATTGAATGATGGCTGATTTAAATAAGTATGTTGTGGAGGGGAAGGGTTCGTTTCACTGCCTTGAAGCATCCCTCTTCGTCCTGGGGTTATAGAATCGCTTCTGCTCGTGGGGTTTTCAGACACACTGCTGGGAGAAATAGTACTTCCTTGCTGACTGACCGAGCTCGGGTTGTGTTGATTGGGAGGTCGAGAGTTTGCATTGTTCGACACAGAAGCTGCGGAGATATTTCCAGATGAGCGAGACTCTGCCGCTGATGTTTGACTTGTGGTGCTGCCCTGTGAACCCGAGGGCTGACTAGAAAGCGTGGATGAGCGAGCAACTCTTGGGCTATTGGGGGCCTCTGAAGATTGTCTAAATGGCGCTGAGCCACCCTGCGACCCGTTTCCAGATGTTGAGCTCATAGAAGAATTACGAGAATGTCCAGAAGCAACCGATATTGGCGAGAAGGGTCCAGTAGACAAGGGCGAGAATGGCGGGGCTGGAGGTGAAACCACAGGCGTTTGAGAGCCTCTGTTCCGGTTTGCAGTTCGAGGTCTGGGAATGTTTGGATAATTCAACGGCGTTGGAGTCCTACCGCGCAACATGACCTCCAAGAAGCCTGCAGAATTTTGCTGTGCATTGTTGAAATCTCGCATATTGATTAGATGATCAGCAAAGAGCATACTTATTCGAGGATCGTACTCTGGCTGTCGAGATCTTTGGCGCTGCCTGCGACGGTGAGTCTGAACAGAGGTGTCAGAGGACAAGTCAGTGTCGAGATCGATAGCATCACCAACGGATGTGCCTTCACTCGCTTGATTTCTGCGGTTCCTAGGGCGCATATTGAGGGCCGAACGAGAGTTTCCCCTAATTCTTAACGGCGAGCCACTCATTTCAACGTCACCGTCTGCGTCCATGACGACGGATTCAAGATCGGATTCGTCGTCATCCGCTTCTCCGTCTTCGTAGTGTACGGCAGATGAAGCGGATATTGAGGAGCCCACTCTTCGAAGCCCTCGTGACCTACTGCCGCTGGCTCGGTGGCCATTTTGAGTACGAGATGGTGGCCGAATTGATGGATTAGGTTGGTCAGCTGTGGGAGTCAAAGAACCGCCGAGCCGTGCTCTCTCACTGCTGGCAAATGAAGTCGAGCCTATCCCTACTGTTGTCATCGCATCATCGTCATCATCTTCGTAGGGCTGTTCACTCTCCATATCTTCCTCGGGTGTATCATGACCGAGTGGTGAATAGGGGTGTAGGAGAGCCTCCGTATCCTCGTCTAAATCTTCTATAGCCCCCTCCGTGGTTTCAGTGGTTTCTGTTGAAGTTGACAGAGCTATGGGCCCTCTACGGTAAAGTTGGCGTGGCTGTTGAAACGAGCGTCTTGCTCTTGTGCGCCGTCCGTTGGAGACTGCTCCTCCCTCGTCGAAATCATCGTCATCATCAACTGCTGCATGAGGCTGAGAAATACGACCTCTTGACCCTACGTGACCTCCGGGACCTGATCTGCGGGGCTGCACAGACACCTGCGTTGTCTGTGAGGAGCTTCGCAAAGATCGGGTCCCTCCCCGCTGCCCCTGGTCGATTTCGTCGTCCACTATAAAATTTCGCATCGACTCGGATTCTTCTTCCTCCTCGCTTTCCTCTGCAAGAGGCTCCATTTCTCCATCTTCGGAGGTCTGCATAGAAACTATACTTTGACTGTATCTTCGAGCACGACTGCCGGCTGCGCTGTGTGCAGCAGCTCGGCGCCCTGGTGGTCTGATACTACCACGAGCCACTTCCCTCTGGATTGCGTATACTTCGCTAGCATGATAATCCATAATATCGCCGTAGGCATCTTGGTCGACATCAATGGGAAAACCTTCTCCGCCATATACATCGAAGCCAAGGACCGACTCTATGTCAAGTTCTCCATCCAATTCATCATCTGTGGCGAAACCAAAACCGTCCGAGTCCTCGGTATCTTCCATGTCGCTGAAGTCACCCCAGCGAGCTCCTTCTACCGGCCTCCCATCTTCTTGGAATGTAATATCGCAATGGGAACAGTATCGATTTTCGAGCTCCCATGTGCATTCAGGACATCTCTCAACTCCATCCTCCTCATCCCTAATCACTCCACGCCATCGCGGCCCACGCCTCTGTTCCTGAAAGCATCCTCGAAAGAGGCCACCCGTTCTAGGATGTTTATTTGCCTTATCACGTTCAAGGCGATCTGCCTCCTCTTTTCGCCACTTAATATGATCGGCTGTGGTTTCAGTAGGAGGCAGGAGGTCAGAACGGTGGATGAAGATCTCAATCATTTCTTTGATCTGTTCGCCATCTGTCAGTATTGCGTCAAAAAACTGCGGGATTTGAAGGACAAACTAGATACGCTGGCGCAGGCTGCGTGCTGATTTTACTCCTACACACCGGACACGTCTTTTTTTCTTGAAACCAATGGCAAATGCACTTTGTGACTTCTTAGCTGCGCTCAGGCTCACCAGGTTGATCCTGTTGATTGAAGAAAGCATACCTCATAACAGTAGGTGTGTCCACAGGCCAGTGTGTATGGTTCGTATAAGAATTTAATGCATATTTTGCAAGTGGCGATTTGCTGAAGCTTCGAAAGATCGGCTTTTAGGCTTTGAATGAGCTAGATCACCATCAGTAAGCACAGGTCTACATCGGGAAGTACTGAAAGTAATCTATAGACCTGTTGCTTCTCGTCAATCTTAGGTTCCTGTTCTACTTTGATGCTCTTAGGCTCAGCGCCTTTGCTGAACGTTTTCGAAGGCTTTCGGCCATCAGAGAGGCCCTTAGCTGAGATTTCACCCCCCTTCATGACCTTTTCATTCTTCTTCAGCTCGCCATTCGAGACTGAATGCCTAGCTTTCGCTGATGAAGCTGACGCTTCCGAAATCTTTTCTCGAGTGTTATGTGCTGAGCCTGTTGAGTTCATGCAAGCCTGAGGCGACGGCAGCGTTGGTCTGCCGGTCTGCTGGGTTACCGCACTCTCTGCGATGATAACTTCGGGCGGACGAGACTGAGATGAGGGCGGTTGTTGTCTCGCGTGATGAGTAGGAGAGGAACTGGACGGGTTGATGATGTTGTTGGTGGTGGACTTCTGGAAGGTGGCCCGTGACGCCGGAAGCGCCGCGGCTCGTGGTTGATCCATCTACGCGCCGCTTGGAAGTGAAGAACCTGCAAGATGAGGACTACACCCGTTAGGAAATCTGAAAACAGTGCAGAGGAGGAGCTCAGGCTCTAGGGGAACGGACGTGGGATGTGCGGCTGCTCTGAAGGTCCCGTTAACTGTATTTGGAGGTCACGTTCTTGTACAAAGCAATGGTTCACCCTGTGGGTTGGCACAACTGAGTGGGGAAGTCGGCTAAATTCGAGCAGCCAACAGACTCGAAGCGCTGTGAAAGTACTGCACAGAGCCATAGATATGAGTGAAGCCTGCAATTGGATATTTGAGAGCTTTTCAACCAGTCTTAGATTCTCCTCAATTTGCTGTCCATAGGTCAATCACCATTCCCTTAGAGCTTCCGGTGATTACGGAAATTTTGCTTTACGTTCTGTTGTTTCTTTTACGGTTGCTGTGATTTGTTGAAGTGCTGGCAAATCTTGGACGAATAGGAGCGTCCATCATTGCCAACGCGACCTTATTGCATAATTCTCTTGCAGTTGCAGGCTTTACCATCTCGTTGCTCTGGTCCCGCATAGGATGCTAGCACACTGTCGCCTTTGATACTCTTTCTACTGAATATAAGAATGTAACGTATAATCCTCCTGAGCGTAAGAATCTCTAAAATTTCCGGGTCCATTTCGCAGCACTAGTTCGGGCTTATCGATAATGGAAGCTGCCCCAGCAATGGGCCACTTCTCGCTAAAATAGGAAATGGCAGGTACCGACAACATCCACTGAGCCGCAACCAGATCGTAGCTGCGACACTATTTCTTTGGCAATGACAGAACCTGCAGTCAATCCAACCGATCCCGAGATCCAGAGGAGGTTTGAGAGGTGAATACTGTAGCCCTTTCGTGGCGCCTCTAGTGGGGCTACTCTCTTTCCCATTGAGAGCAGTTGACAAGCCAATAACCTTAGTAGACGTCTTGCTAAGGTTCTTGAAGTAAGCAGCAAAGCGAATATTTCGATCCATGCCAGGAAGCTGCCAATCGAAGCATCAAGTGCTTGCACCGTAATGGTGGTGATAGAGACATGTGTTCAGATTACTTCCAGTAAGTTAGATCCAAGGTCCGGCTTATCAATCTGACGGCTCATCTCATACGGCAGTAATTAGAATGCTGATGCTGATATGATGATGAAATATGTAGGGCATACAGAGATTGCAAGAAGTTATGGGTATGGAGCTCTAATGAGCTTTCGTGGCCAGAGGATTATGGTGTGCTTTTGCTAATGATCCTGTAGGTTGCGGAGAGGAAGGCAGCAAAAAAGAGGGGGGCTAAATCGCTCTCTTCATGATGTGAGAGCTGCTTGTACATACATTCCATGTGAACGATATAAGAAATCAGGGGGCGCAAGTGTCTATTAGGGTGGGTTATAACGGAATGCAAAGGGCAACTCTAGACTTAGAAGTTTCCCACATGACGTAGAGAGCCAGTCTGCGCACTATGACTTTGTCATATTGGACAATATAGAGCAGAGCATAGCTTGACATAGTAGTCTAACTTGACATAGCAGTCTAACTGTACAATATGGAATTAATATTCCATTTTGGATGCCATTGGCTCTGCAGTGAAACAGTGCAGTCAGCCAGCTTTCCCCAAGATGTAGTCCCACGATAGTAGAAAAAAATAATAAGCGAATTGTTCTTGTCAACGAACGACATCCACTGCTTATCCCATGCAACGACTGCGAACAAGCATTTACGATGTCCTCAGTTGCTGAAAGGAGGAACCAGCAGATATGGGACGCCATAGAGAGCGATAATCTAAAGCAAGCGCTACAGCTGTGTACGAAACGACTAAAGAAAGGAGAGAAGGGGGACTATCTCCTGGTGATTTTCTCCCAATGTTTCCCTCATATGGTTCAAGTTTATGCACTACCCACTAACAATCCAATACCCGATTTTGCTAGGCTTTGAAAGCTCATGTTTTGACGCTCTCGATCTCGCAAGCACAAAATGATGAAGGCCTGGTAGACGCCAATGCACTAGTGTCGAAGAGCCCACCCGTAACGGATGTGGAGGCATTGCGTCTACTCCAGCTGGCTCTATCGAACCTACAATCCAGGGGAGGTCGGTACAACGTTAAAGAATTAATCATCGCAATGTGGGAGCGTGCCATCAAGGCTAAACCCGGGGATGAAGTACTGGCTCGAGAGTGGTTCCTCAAGACATTCCAAGATTGTGAGTGGCGTAACGCTCAGAAGGTACAGCACCCTTGGTAAACGATTATGGAACTATTTCTTAGGAAGCAAGAATCTGGCTGTCTAACAGGTCGATCATCTCTACAGGCAGCCATGAGCCTTCAAAAGACGTATTCAAAAAAGCGAGAATACTACTTTTGGGCCGTATTGAGCTGCCATTTGCTACATGTTAGTCGATCTAAATGGAAAAAACTATGAACTAGATTTTGACGATGTTCCAGGGCTGGACAGAGACATTAGAATCGGAACGCAAATTATTTGGAGCTCTGGCATATAGGATGATGTCTAAAGCTGCTCTAGATGTACCAGAAGATCCAGTAAGAAATGCTCAATGTGGGGGGCTTACGAACGATTCTTATTATTTTCTTTATAGAAGATGTTGCTCAGCCCTGGGAGAGCGATACAAACCCCGCAAGAATTGCACTTACTACTGTCAGTATATAGGCGGCAAGGATATAGAACAGAGGCACTAGGAATTCTTGATAGCAACAAGTTGGGGGTTCGATCGATTGTTGCAAAAGGTGACTGGAGCTTCGTCCGCGAAAAACTTGATCTCCTCGAGGAACTTGGACTTTGGAAAGAGGAATGGGGTTTTTGTAAGATGCTGCTGGACGAAGCATTTCCTAAGATTTCCGGAGATTCAGCTGGCGAAGTTCCAACACTAGATGTGAATGCAGATGACTGGAGAGTTTGGCAGGGGCTTCTGACGGCAGCTAGAGAGATCAATACTGAAGAGTATATTTACCGCTATTGCTCCTGAGCATGCAATAGCTTCGAAGTATACACTAACGTGAAAATTAGGATTCAGAAGTCGACGATAGATCGGATACGTGCATTCATCGACCAGTCCCGCCAGTCAAGAAACGCGAGGTTAGCGTTATTAGAGTACTTGACCAACAACTCATCACTAGGACAGTCGACTACAAACCCCTCAGATCTCCTGTCAGCCTGTATGAGCTACTTTGAAATATTTGCCACTAAGACCTGTTGCTTTGACGACATTAGGTGCTATGTCGAAGATCTTGAGCCGAGCCAGTGGAGAGAGTATTTGGACAACATCAAGCGAATGATGACGGAAGATCTCTCACATAAAGTAAGTGATACGAAGCCTCGGTTCTGTAAAGCCTACTTACATACTTCATTGGAAGAACCCAGGGGCAGCCTCGATTGCAGCGGTAATCAACATTTTAAAATTTGAATACTTGGTTAATCTATCGCTAAAATCTGATCTTGCCTGCTCGACTGAAGTGGAAGACTTCGTTATCTCTTGTCTTACTCTTTACAGATCTTCCTTGTCCCTCGGTTCAGAGCTTGAACCAACAGATAACCAGCACGGGGATGATGCCTGTATACTTGCAGTCATGGGCCTTGTCCGTCTGTCTCGCCTTCCGTCTTCTGGAGGGAAGGCATCTGTTGGTTCAAGAGGATATCTGCTTCAAGCCGCGGTCCTTTTAGAATTTCTCCTATCTCGCTCCCGGCACAATTTTCAGGCGCTGTTACTGCTCGTGCGACTGTACGGAGTGCTAGGTGCGTACTCACTGGCCATGGAGACCTACTCTCGTTTGTCTATCAAGCAAATACAAAATGACACTCTGGCGCATAATATCTTTTCTCGTATTTCTACTTTGCACCCATATCAGATCGTTGGTACCAACCATCTTGAGAAAGGAGATCGTGATCCACATTTGGGTCTAATGAAGGCTCTTACGGTGTACGAGAAATCAGCAGCACAGATTCCAGACTTGGCGAAGATGGCATTGGAAAAGGGGAGCTTCGATCAGGTGGAGGGGTTTCTGGACTTTGGTGACAGGGTACAGAATAGCATCTGTAAGGTGATGTGGACGATAGAGAGACGACGAATATCTCGATTTGTTCGACCAAAGTCCTCATCGCCAGATGGACCAGATCTTGACAACTTAGGTATGGACACCTACCCCCTTCTTTGATCGAATACAGCTTCAAGGAGATGTTGGTTGGCTCACACATATGACGCGATACACTAGGTCCACTTCCACCTGAAATAACAGACAACAGAGACTATAAAGTAATGATAAGCTGTGAGGGTAAAAAGTGTCCTTCGTTCGAGGAGTTCGTCCGTATAGGACCAAAACCAATGGTATGCCGTTCAAAGCACTTAGGTATGCTTCCCACCAACTTCGATTTTGTCTAATGGCGTATACAGAAGCAATGGGCTCGAGCTTTTTACTCTTCAGAACAACTCTCTCTCTACCTCGCTCTGCAAAACAACCCTGCATTGCAAGAGAATCAGCAGAGACGTTCGCAAGACCTCGGTCAAATCTCAGAAACGCTCAGGGCGCTTTTGAAGACCGATGACGGTGTCAATACGGACCAGGAGTTCACGGATTCTGAAAAGTCCTTCATCGAACTCCAATTCCTGCTAACTGAGGAATTGAAACTAACTGGGAAGACGGAATCAAGTTCGAGCGTAAAGGAGGTTGTAGCTAATGGCCTGCGACGGATCGAACAGCGTCTTGATGTTAGATTGAGTGATTTCCGCGCTACGGATGGGAGTGATCTTGTTCAGGGGGTTCAGAATCTCAGTATTCAGGGTAAGGAGAGCAGTGATCATGCCGATAAACTCCTTGCTCTGATTCCCGATTGGAAGCTTCTACACGACAGTTACATAACAATTGAGGTAAGACGAATTTGCATATCCTATACATTCCCCCTCCCTCTTACCTGTGTTTCCACAAGCACTAAGAACACATCTGATTCTCTTCTCAGGCCCTCAGCTCCATCTCCGCCTACCTCGAACACATAGACAGAAGAGCGAATACTGTGAAGAGTGGGATCCCAAAGTCCGCAACAGCCGTAGTCAAACAGCGCATAGACGCAGTATATCAGGCAACCCGATCAAGAGCAGCGGATATAAAAAACCAATTCTCTGAAAGCGGTGTTATCAGCGCATTGGTTGACAGGACTTTTGGACGCCAAGGTAATGAGAGTAGTAGTGGCATTGGCGCGGCGATAGAGGAGCTCATGGGTGAGTCTTGGATGGATATTCAGGTAGGTACTATTGTGGATAGCTGGCAGGAGGCGCTGGACTGTGTGCTTCGGGTGAAGCTTCGTTAGCATTTCTCAGAATTTTTGGCAAAAAGGAGCAATATATGCTATAATGAAGCGTATATGATAGTTGAATTAAGGAGTTAGCCGTGCAAGAACCCCCTTGATAAATCATCCGCCTTGTATATGCAGAACTCCGTGTCTTCCTATGCGTCAAATCCTCTACAGGCATGACTTAGGCCGTTATAAATACAGATATGCCCTGCTCTTGCTCCAGCGCCCATATGCAGATTCCATAAAGAGATGCATCGCGCGGGCTACTGTGAGTCATCCAGCTCCTGTTCCCGTTTCTGTTTCTCTATCGATCGTACCACTGCGTCCCGATGCTCATCTCTCAGCGTGGAATATATCTAGTTCACCAGTCAATAACTGTCGTTTGGCAAAAGAGCCAGGACAAGACCTACCCAAAACCACGATACCATCTCCACGAATCCCCATGTGAATACGAAACTATTCTTCAGATCCTCACCCACATGCGCTCCTTTGCCGCTTGTACGCTTAAATGTGTACGTATACGCCGTCAACAGGAAGAAAAATAGAAGCCGGATCGGCGCCTGGTTCAACCAGTAGGGTCGAGCCCTTTTTTCTGCAGAGTGGACAGCGATGAGGTCACTGAGTGCAAAGAGGGCCAGCACCGCTGCCAACAAAGCGGACACAGCGCTCGGGTTATCGAAGGAACGAGCGTGGGGCTACGAGAAATTTAAAGCAGCTTGTTAGTTTTGATAGGGCTGGAAGATAGAAAGGCATTACCAAGCCCATGGCTTCACCGAGGATATAGACAAGACTCTGGTCGGCAAGGGTTCTCGGAGCATTGAGGAAGTAGAAAGCGAGCGTAAGATGGAATAGCGAGAGCGTACGAATGATCGAGAAAGCAGAAATCAAGGCCATGATCGGCGCTGTTGGAGGTTTGTTGGTCCGCGCTTTCTTCTCTCAAATTGGTTCGGCGTGTCACATCACGTGTGGGCGCGTTGTCTCAGAAATAATTCACGTGCTTTAGATACAAGGCGCGGACTCAGTACTCTACATGATCGAAGATTGAAAGACAATACAGTCTTGTACTCTGAAAACTAATGGCAAGATATAAAAAAATTTTCTTCTATTTTCCCTATGAAGGGTGCTTAGATTTACCTGATATAGTGCCACGTGATTGTTGTCGAGGTGAACTGCGAGCGCACCGTTACTTCATCATTCCCATCCACTTATCTTTAATCAATCATCCACCAAACATCTCATCCTGACCTCCGGTTGATAGCGATGCCGCTTGCCAATGCAGATGCTACCGCACACAAATCTAAAAAACGGAAACTCAATTCTTTTATTGCAAGTAGCTCTGTATTCTCTCCTATTTTCTGGCAGCGCCATTAACACTTTTATCTACAGTTTCACGATCAAACGATAGTTACAGTGAAAGTTGGTATCGGCGAGGACATTGGCTCCTTCAACGTCCACAAAGAGCTTCTCTGCAATCATTCAAATATTTTTCATGAAAGATTGAATCTTCCAAGTGGAGCACTGGGAACTCCAGATTCGCTCACCCTACAAGCAACAGCTGAAGTTTTCCAGACCTTCTTTAACTGGCTGTATAGCAAGGTCCTTGTCGTGGACGGACTCGACTCTGATAGTGATAGCGAGAGTGAGGATGACAATGAAGATTCCACAGAGGAGAGTGCTGGTACGGGTGCAGATGAAAGTGCCAATGAGCGAGCCTCAGAAATCTCCGTAGTAGAGATTACAAGAAGGAACCAGAGTGATAACGAACCCATTACAGCAAACGGTGATGACACCCGGACGCTCTGGTATTCTGGTCTCAAGGAACGAGGACAAGTATTCGGTCGCCTGCTAGACCTCTACATTTTTGGCAATATTTACGAAATCCGAGGTTTTAAGACAGCTGTGATCCTTGAGTGGCAGCAGTTTTCCACCTCAAAAGCTACTCTACCATGTCCCACGATAGTCAAGCGAGCGCTCGACCACCTCGACATAAAGTCACCGTTGTGCCAATTCCTCATCCTTTGTTACGGATACTATACCGATTATTTTGACATCAACAAGCGCCGCTTTTCAACCCTACCGTCAACTTTTCTAACTGAAGTGCTAGTTGTAGCCTTCAAGAGATTGCGTAACGACAAGAGGTTCGGTAAAGACAGTATCAAAAGTTGGGATAAAGATTGGTGTAGATTTCATGAACATCGGGATGAGGAGGAAGAAGATACTTGTAAGGCAAGCAGAGAAGAGGAGAAAAAGGACACTGGTCCCGCAAGGGGGTCCATGTTCAGGAGAACCTGCTGTTGAACGAGATTCACCCTAATCAAACCCCACCAGATACTCGATACTCGGATGTATGGATAGGAGGCTAATCGCAATGGACATTACACCTCGAAACCGTTTCTTGAGAAAACTGATGCTGGGAATAACTTCTGTGATAGAAAGTCTTTGTTTTTTATTTTTATTTTTTCCCTAGTTGAAGATGGTAATGTGGGAAAGGAAGGAAGGAAGGTTGATTGGTATCACTGAGGATCTTGTTTGTCAATTCCCCAAGTACTTCTCTTCCAGGTGTGATCTCTACCCAGGATTTTCCTCCGGACTTTATTTTCAGGTTGTCAGGGACCGGTCACGCGTTGTCAATTTTGGCAAGTCAAAGGGGAATAGCTCCCCACGAGAGAGATCAGTTACATACTCGCGTATATTCCATTCATTCCGATACCTTCAAGACCAGTTGTCCCATCAAGAGTCTCCACTTATCATTTTTTCCACTTTCAAGTCAAACGAATTGCTCTGCCCACTGACTGATAACTTACACCTAGGCCCGGGCACCAGCTCATGGAATACTTGAGGTGCCACGGCATTTTATCTCTTGAGTCTCCAAGCGACCGCGATTAGTCACCCCTCCTTTAAATTTTACTCTTCCTTTAACTTTGTTGTCATTTTGTCTTTGGAAAATATACAATCACCGCATGTTCTAGCTCATGATCCCGGATGGCATTGATGTGATAGTTCTTATTGATAACTCTGAAAGGCAACCAGAAATGAAATACAAGTTGCCATTGGCGGTTTTCAGTTTTCAGTTTTCGGGTCCCCCCAAAAACGTTTCCTACTTTTGCTTTCTGAGGGCGTTTCTGTACACCTTGAGCTGTCAGCGATGGAGGATACGATTTCTGTAGTCCAGGCCGTCTGTAGTAATACCGTAAACGATACTGACGATTTTTCAACTCGCCAGCTTATGTAATCCTTCTAGTTAATTTCAACGCTTCTTTCCTTTACGTCATCAGTGCCACTCGCTTTCTTCACTGCTCATTGCTCACTTTCCTTCCGCAACACCTTCCACCACTATGGCAGCTCCGCCGTCCCTCAATTTCTATCCCATGAGTGCTAGCCTTCACGGGGTTGAGTTTGCCACAAGATGTCCACCAGACTTGTCACCCAAAACAAGAGTCGTCGCCGTTTGTGGCGTTACCAACATTCAAGATCTTGCGTCGTCCACTGGAGAAGGGTTTGCATCGCCTACTAGAGATGGGTGGTTCTTATCAGATTTTTATATGTTTAACCACCTTTTGCGAAAAACACCCGTGGTGAACCAGATCTGGCTTACGTGCTGCAGCCCAAAACTTCTCGTTGAGCAAAATGGTCGGTATGCGCATAGCAATCCCTTTCACGATCATCGTGTAGTGTTAGAAGAGCGACTCTTAGATCCTATACTAGAAGCAGGAACGCTAAGAGTGGTAGAACCCAAGATTCTACTTGAACGCTTTATAAAGACTGTGGAGGGCGAGTGTAAAGAGGCAGAAAAAGCTGGGCAGGACGTTCTGTTGTTGGTTTTTGGCCATGGGGATAGTGAGACCTATGGGGTCACGATCGGAAGCGCCTCCAACATCGAGTTTAGAGAGATGACTGCACCACGGCTACAGATAAGCCGTCTCAGAGTGGCTGTTGGCAAAAAGGTAAAATGTACACTGTTGTTAACGTCTTGTTACTCCGGAGGATGGGCCATGAACCCAGACCTTAACCTGACAGTTATCGCGGCGGCCGGACACGAGGCAAAAAGCCAATCCTGGAACGCCAGCCTAGCTCGTGGGTTCTCAGGCTCTATCGTAGCATCAGCGATTCTCGATGCCATACTTGCGTCTGAGGTGGAAGATGAGGAAAGCCTGGGAAAGTCTGGAATGACGTACCAAGAACTCCGGACGACCGAAACATACGCTGAGATGAGTTGTCTCATCCACGACCACCTCAAGCAGAATGACCGCTTTCATGATCATCATGAAATATCTTTTGCGGCACAGGACGACAAATGGACAGAAGCCTGGAGAGAGCGTACTGGTATCCCCATGGCATTCTTCAAGGAGAGGTGGGAAGAGTTATCAGTTCTGCCAGCCCAGGCTGATGGGTTCAGCAACCGTGACCCTTCCTCAATATTTACTGGATCATTTGCTCTTGGTAGTCTTTCTGAGACTCGCTTCGGATCAGCAATGCGGCTGACGCCTACCAAAACTATGCCCCAGATATATACCATGGTTCGTGTTCTGGCGGCTGGATATGCAAAGAGCTTCCCAGGCATGGATAATGTCTCCATCAACACCACCTTACATACGAATGTTCGCTTGCTGCTCGGTGGTGAAGGGAAGTATGAGGATCGAATGGATGGCCTGCTTACTCTCGGATACACTTTGAGCTACAGGCTAGAAGGGATGACAATGGCAACAAACTACAAGGATTTCCTGGGCTTAGACTATTCCGACTGCGCCTCTTGCTGCGTAGAGGCATGGACCTTTCCCATTTACGAGTCCAAGGAGAAGGAGGCAAAGGAGAAACTAGCTAAATACGCAGAGGTTAAGCCATGATAAAGGCAGCAAAGATATTCAGCACTGCAGCAGATGGCCAAGGATACGATTACGACAAGCCAGAACAGTATTTAGCCATCGCGTTTGTCGAGAGCGGAAAATCAAAGAATGAGGTCGAACAGACGATTGCGGTTCTAAAGGGCCGTAAGTCTCCTTATATTTGCGTTGGCTATTTTACTCCAACTGACAATGAAACAGTCCACACTACTCTAATAACCCCGAAAGTTCAGGAAGTCCGACGGGGACGATGGTTCGTTGATAAAGCGAACCAGATACTCAAGCCTGTCAAGAAGACCTTGCGATCTATGTCGCCGCGTAAGAGGAGGTCTCTAGTTCCTTCCGACTAAGAGCTAGGCTGCAGCTAAGGAGGTTAGGGGGCGCTACTTCGGATGTTTTCGCGATCGTTTTCACGATCACCTTTGTGCTAGGATATAGAACAGAAAACACGTTAAAATTCTAAAAAAAAAAAAAAATTGGAAAAGGGGTTTTCTTTTAACCTCTCGAACTCTTGTGATTAAAGGCTTAATCCTTAATCATTAATCTAAATCATCATACGGCTCGCGCGAGCATATATGTACCCTCAGAATCGACGGCGTCGATTCTCACATAAAAACATTTAGCATTCAAGTTTACTGCATTCTCAACCGCCTACAGCCGGCGGAAGAGAATCCGAATCAACAGTATAGCGATTTCTTTTCATTGGCAGTCTCAGGAGCTGGAATTTTTGATGTTCTGGGTTGAATCTTTAGGCTTGGTATATCTCCCTGATTTTTGTGGGTGTCCTTTTTTAGTGGTTCAAGAGGGGTTGCGCGTTCGTCTTGGTTCACTGGAGGGCTAAAGATGGATGATACGTAGGTCTAGCATTAGAAGTCGGATAATGAGTGGCAGGAATAGAAGAAAATTTTTCAGACAACTGGGACAAGGTTCTGCAATCAGCAAGGTCGCCTCAAGCTTCAGAGGCGGAGGGATGAGATAATTAATGATTAGCTAGTTAAAAATATGCACGGCTTTGGGCGAGAGAGCGGAGTGGGAGAGCGTTCAAAAACGATGCCAAAACATCGAAAAACAGCTGCCGGAGCGTCAAGATCTGGACGCCATTTCACCAGCATCCACATTGATAATAATAATAATAATAATAATTCAAGATTCTATTGTGTAATAATATAAGAAAGGATCTGTAAGTGCTGCTAAATACATCTATCTTAAAGATCCCGTTAGGGGAATCCTTCTTGGAGACTTGCAAGTATTATCGAAAGTGCTTATCTTCAGGGAAATTCCCCTTGAGGGCCTGCATGTGTCACTAGGAGCGCCTGTCCCTAGAGGGATTTGCCTTTGAGACCTGTAAAGCGCTATTGAGAGGGTTTATCCCAAAGGGGAAGATCCATAGAGATGTCTCCCTTAAAGGGCTTGTAACTGCCCGTCTCCCAGGGGAATCTCCTTTGGGGACCTGCAAGCACCACTGAGAGCGCCTATTACAAGGGGAATTTCCCCAAGGGACCTACAAGCGCCACCAAGAGTGTCCGTCCCCTAGGAGAATATTCCTTGAGGACCCGCAAGTGAAACTGCAGGACCTAGTGCTCACCTCAGGTATCCCAATCGCGGTGACGCAACTTCGCGGTACCGTGAACTCGTAGCTCCCACCCCAGGTATGTCGATTGCGGTGCAACTCCGCGGTACCGCAGCACTCGTAGCGCCCACCCCAGATATCCCAACCGCGGTACCGCAAGACATCGTGGCGCCCCAGATATCCCAATCGCGGTACCGCAAGACTCGTAGCGCCCACCCCAGGTATCGATTGCGGTGCCGCCAACTTCGCGGTACCGCGGACTCGTAGCGCCCAGCTCAGATATCTCTTTCTGCCGCCTGGCTGGCTCTAGTCATGATCGCATAGGGTAGAGTGAAAAATTGACGTCGACGTCGATGTCGATGACAAACATTCAGCCGTGCCACTCAAAAACTTGGCTTGGGTTATCTCAGACGAGATCAACTGCAAGATCTCCTTAAGCTTGATCTTCGTAGATTAAACATCCGCCTTATTACTCGTGGTGCTGATGTGTATTCGCTAGCTACGAGAGAACCCTTTGAAGGGGTGGCGGCGCCAAGCCAAGTAGAATGCTTCTAGAAACCCTCCCCTCCTCGGTGAGCGATCACCCTGTTGAGTCACCCGCTCAGCCCGCTCGCGCAAGCACAGGGCGGCGTGCTCACCCGCCCAAATGAGGTGGAAGTTGGGGTGAGTTGCCTGCAGTATATCTGGGGTTAGAGTATCAAAGTTAAAGAAAAATCAGTCCAGGGAAAGAGGTATGATAGATATTGTACTATGGGTGATATCGCTGATACAGTTAACTGTAATACAGACGTGATCACATCTCAAACAGCATGAGTTGCGCAAATCCTCCATCTCAAGTATCACCATCTTATCCCATCCCTCACGACCACACGCGGTGGAACATCAACTACTGCAGATCCGAAATGCCCATGCATTGATTGATTGTTACAGTGTGATGTGGTGAGTTTGGAAGTTTTTCGGTGAAGGTAAATAGGAGGGGGGATTTCTGGACAAAAACAAGTCAAGAAACCGGGATAAGAGAGTGGCAGACACGGCAGGGTAGATGAATAAGACAAAACAAGGAATACTGAAGACAGTCGTGCCTTGGAGGGAACAGGTTGAATTGCGCCTGCCTTCTTCGAGCAAGGAGATTTTGGACATTTTTAGGATGAAGAAAACGACAAAGGACCTCGCACGCGACTCACGTCTGTAGTGCAACTACATCCTTGACCAGGCAACATCGTTCGAATGAATGAAATTAAGCTGCTTCATCGTGCCTGGGGGTGCCTTGTGCATCTACATCCACCATCCCAGCAGCGCACAAACCAGAGTGCTTTGCACATACATGAGAAGTTCATACGAGGATCAAAGCTACCGGCCAGAAAAGAAGTCGAGAAGAGGATCGGCGCTGTTTGGCACGGTGAAGATTAACCCGCGTCATGATGAGAGAGAAAGGGAGATATTCCCTTGATGCAGCAAGAGAAGAGAAAATCACCGACGTGACGATGATGATACGAACTCAAGCCAGTGGTTGTGTGCGGTGCGGCATTGTGTTACTGTAGCGTGGCGCTTTGCCCAACCAATCGGCGAACGGGAAATTCGCGAATCCGTCCTATCAATGATGCTCATGCGTCCACCTCTCCCGCCTGGACCTTGAGCGCCTGCCCTGGAGGCTGGGCTGAACTTCTGGTGGAGGAGGGCTGATTTTTGTTCATCTCGTTGTTCATCGTTCGCAGGTAGTCTCTGGGGTTCTTTTTATATACTTCTTTGGATTCTCTGGGTCTGTGGGTTCTTTGAGTGGCATATATGGGAAGTGTCGACTGCCCCATCTACAGCCCTACTATTTCGACCACGAACGGATTATAATGCTTTAATACACCTCCTCCCTCGCCGACCCCGGTTACCTGGCCCCCGCCGTTGCAGTGCGCAGCAGCAGCTTCCGACAACTAAGTCCTTAGTTAAGAAGCAAGCAAGCTATTCTGTTATATCCCATCGCCCTTGCGAAAGTCTGTTTCGGACATAAAGGAACGCCTACGAACTCCCACTCCACATACGGTAAGCCTATTGTGGGTTTATAAAGTACTTTGGACAACCTTTCACCACTTGTCCTGGTAGGGATATATATACGGTTTCTCTGACGGTTTGGGACCGAGAGAGGGTGGGAGAAATAGGCTGTCTTTTTGAGACCAACTTTTTTCGACGGGAGGTATATGGTGATTTGAGAGAAAGACGAAGAGGGATTGTGACTGTCCTTTATATCTACGGAATCTATCTGTCAATATATTGAGAGATAAAGGGATACACTAATCCGGGATCTATGCACCGACGACTCGAGAGAGTCAACGCTCATTCAACCGCTTTCCAACAGGGGCAATCTTGAGAGACAACGAAGTCCACCAATCGCCCAGCTTCACCGAAGCACCTAAGAGGATAGCATCCCTCCTCAGCCATGGCCGAACGGGACCACTCTACGGGCTCGCCGTCGTTCGAGCACAAACCCCCAATGTACGGGGATGAGGAAGGCGACGGCGACCGAAACATCGGGATGCGCATCTTGAACAGTTTCAAGCGAGATCCAACGCTGCACGCCACGCCAAGGGGTTCCATTGGAGGGGATGGACATGTTTTTGATGTCGAAACTGCGGCGGCTGCGACAGCTTCGAGTCCGTTGGCGAGGAAGTTGAAGGGGAGGCATTTGCAGATGATTGCAATTGGCGGTTCTATTGGTATGTGCACACTTCACTATTTTGTTGGAAGGGGCTGTGAGGAGAGAATTGGGTTGCCTGACTTCGCTGGTGCAGGCACTGGTCTCTTCGTCGGTTCAGGTTCAGCGCTGGCAAAGGGAGGACCGGCGTCTCTTCTGATCGCTTTCACCCTAATCGGTGTCATGTTGTATTCAACGGTTCACGCTCTTGGGGAGATGGCAGTTATCTACCCTGTTGCTGGCTCGTTCGCGGCTTACTCGACTCGGTTCTTGGATCCTGCTTGGGGATTTGCTATGGGTTGGAAGTATGTCTCCTGAATCCATTTGTTTATGTCCCAATTTTATTTTCTTTCTCTGCTCTCTTATTTGGAGAAGAGATTCTGATGAAAGATTTAGTTATGCCATGCAATGGTTAGTCGTCTTTCCGCTCGAAGTAACCGCCGCGACGATAACAATCGAGTTCTGGACCACGAGCGTGAATAAGGCCATCTTCGTTACTATGTTCTGGGTCATCATTGTCACGATAAATCTGTTCGGCGTCAGGGGTTATGGAGAAGCAGAGTTCGTCTTTTCTATGGTCAAAGTCATTGCAATCATTGGCTTCATGTAGGTTTTTTTTCTTGGTTTGCCCTCGAATTTGCTAGCAATTCACGGGAAATTCTAACGGTGCCTAAGCGTTCTGGGAGTGATCTTAACTTGCGGCGGCGGACCGCAAGGTGGCTATATCGGCGGTGCATATTGGCACCATCCGGGCGCCTTCCACCACGGCTTCAAGGGACTCTGTAGTGTCTTCGTCACTGCTTCGTTTGCATTTGCTGGCACTGAGCTTGTTGGTCTCGCTGCTGCCGAGACAGCTAATCCCCGCAAGTCGCTTCCAACCGCTATTAAGCAGGTGTTCTGGCGTATCACCCTGGTGAGTTTTCGGTGGTAGGGGCTGGAACTTTGCGGAGCCCACTGACGAATGGCAGTTCTACATTGTATCGCTCACGCTTGTTGGTCTTCTGGTTCCTTACGACAACCCGCAACTCCTCAACGGGACATCGAGCGCAGATGCAAAAGCATCGCCTTTCGTCATCGCGATCCGCAATGCAGGGATCAGTGGGCTGCCGTCTGTCATGAACGCAGTCATCATGGTTGCTGTCTTGTCCGTCGGGAACTCATCGATCTACGGCTCCTCGCGCACGATGGCCGCGCTGGCGGAGCAGGGTCAGGCTCCCAAGATCCTCGCCTACATTGATCGAAAAGGCCGACCACTCGTAGGCATCATCCTCGCGTCTCTCATCGGTCTTCTCGCCTACCTCGCAGCTTCCAGCCAGCAGACTGAAGCGTTTACATGGATGCTTGCCTTGTCGGGCCTCTCGTCAATCTTCACCTGGGGATCCATCTGCCTCTGCCACATCCGCTTCCGCAAGGGCTGGCGCACCCAAGGCCACTCCCTCGATGAACTCGCCTTCCGCTCCCAACCCGGCATCATCGGCTCCTGGGTCGGCTTCGTGCTGAACTGTCTCGTGCTCATCGCACAGTTCTGGACGGGCTTCGCTCCCGTCGGCTACGCGGAGATGAGCGCTGCAGCGCGCACGCGGAATTTCTTCGAGGCCTACCTTGCGGCGCCAATTGTGATATTGTGCTATGTGGTCTATAAGATTAGGTTCCGGACGCCGTTTATCCGAACGAAAAATATGGATCTGCACACGGGTATCCGGGAATTGAATATTGTTGCGTTGCTTGCGGAGGAGAGGGCGGAGAGGGCAACATGGCCGGCGTGGAAGAAGACTTATAAGTTTTTCTGTTGAGGAAATTGAAATTGGGGAATTTGGTTTTTAGATGTTTGGGTTTGGGTTTGTTTTTTCCGCTGCTTCTGGCGGGTCTTTGGCGAATTTCTGGGTGGTTGGATATGTACATATATACGACGCATCATGGTTGTAGAGATTGCGACGTCTCTTTTGGTGTGTTTTATGGGGAATGATCAGTAAGGGGATTATGGAACATGAACGGATTCCTTTGTTATACAGGTAAGAGGACTGTTGTTATAGATATGTCTCCATGTTTATGTGAGTATGAGATAATAATAATTAGTATTTATTTATACGTTTCTCTCAAGGTGTGGTTTTGTGATAATGGTGGTGGATAGATGGGGTTTTGTTTTGCGGCGCCGGGAGGGGATTATGTAATGGGGAAAAGAAAAGAAAAGAAGGTTGACGGTTGGATTAAAGTAAGACCCTTTACCTTTTTTATATTTATTTTATTTGTTTGGTGTTTTGGTAACTATATGATTTACGATTTTGCTGGGTGTGATCGGGGTGGACTGTCGAGTGCGAAAATATCCTTTCTTGTGAAGTATCTTGGGCTATAGAAAGGAAGGAGTGAAGTATAGTTTTTTGATTGCAATTAGCGTGGGGGACTGACAAGTTGGAATGTGTGATGAGAAGAAGGAAGGATTACTAATTTTCCTATCTTCTTTCCTGCTTTCTTTTTATTTCTTTATTTCTTCCATTTTTTTTTTGGATTTTTTACCCCACAGGGGGCAAAACAAAAGCCGTGTCTGTATATATATTGCTTCGGCTCACTTGTGAAAGGAAAAGAAAGAATGGATAAAGGAATTTATCCTGGGGTGGGGAAAAAAAGTAGACAAAGGAAAAAAAATTAAATATAGGAACTAGAAGTGTGAGAAAAACCCTTCCGAGTCCCCCCCCCACCACATGTCCGCCACATGGGGCAAAGGGGGGCCTGACTCATGCATGCAAACGTAAGTAAGGAAGAAACCGGCTCCCCCAATCCGAAAGGAAAACCAAAAGACTCCAGAATTCTGATGCGACCTTTTCCTCTCTGATGCTTGCCTGCTGCTCGTGAAATCATGAAGTTTTTGTACAAACGGTAAAGAAAGAGGACGTAGATTAAAAAAACTCCAACCCCTAACCCCTAACCATCACCACGATAACTAACAACCCATTCCTGCTGGGACTGGAACGTTACGTTGCTGCTTTGTCGGCGGTCTCGTGAGCGCAGAACTCCTGTATCAGACGCTCGAGATCCAACAGTTTATACGGTTTCGTCATGAAACCCTCCATGCCGACCTGCGCCGCATGATCTAGCGCTTCACCAGTTACGTCCGCCGTGACGGCAAGGATGGTGACACTCTTCGATCCGTCGGTATTTGTATATTTGGGAATTGACAGGATCTTCGTCGCTGCCTCATAGCCGTCCATATATGGCATCCAGAGATCCATCAGCACGACATTGATGGGCTTTTCCCTCTCCGCTTCCATCTGCCGCACTGCATCAGCCCCATCAAACGCCTCGTAGATGCCCTTGTAGCCCAGTTTACCGAGCATACTGACAAGGAGCTTGCGGTTGATTCGATTGTCCTCGGCCACGAGAAACGTGATGGGGTACTTATCCGCGAGCTTTCTGTCGAATTCTGTCTTTTTCTTTGTTTGGCGTAGGGAGACTGGGTTTCGCCTTGGGCGCGAGCTGGTTGTGGGTGGACGCTGAGCCCTTTCTGGTAATAGGGGAGATGATATTGATAGGGACCCGACAGCAGTAGGTAGGGAAAGCCGCTGGCGAGGGCGACACGGCATGGTTTGAGGTGAAGCTATGTCCAGCGGAGGAAAGCCTCGCGGGATTCTTGGGAGGAAGGGATAGCCTTCAATATCGGGAGACTGTCTTGAAGCAGAAGTTGACGGAGTCGGCGTTCGACGGATAGGAGTCCCTGGTCTACTCCCGTTATCCGCATCTAAAGGTGTGATAGGCACCCGGATCTCGAACACTGATCCTCTGTTAGGTCCTGAGGTATCTGAGCTGATGCAATCCAGGTCGCCTCCTATCTTTCTTGCTAATCCCTTTGCGACAAGCAGGCCAAGACCCAAACCATCTTTCTGACGGGTTAATGAATCGTCTTCTCTTGAGAATGGCTTGAAAAGGTATGGTAGAAACGTTTGCGGAATGCCAGGGCCAGTGTCGGCGATCGTGATCATGATATACCGAGCTTTTGGACTGAGTTTGGCTATAACTGTGATCTTACCGCACTCCGTGAACTTTAGCGCGTTGACAAAAACGCACGATATTAGCTTAGTAAGATCGCGTTCATCGACTGACCATTAGATTAGCAATCAGAAAAAGATGGGGTCTTGGGAAGGTTGGAGCTACCTAGCAAGGTCTCAGGTACTGACGGATCAACCGACAACTCGATCGTTTTGGTCTTCACGTCGCCTCGTGGGTCCTTTGATTCCACCTCAATTGTTTCCCCGAGGACTGTATCTGTAGCGATAGTAGAATGCGGTCTTTCTCCAACAGTCAAAGACTCTTCGATAACCAAATGAAGAAGCTCACGTAATCTTGAACGCCCGACGGCGTTTGCCGAAGTTCCCTCACTTTCACTAAGTTGAGGCATTGTGGAATGGATCGTGTCGGCATTTTCAAAGCCTTCGTTAGCATCGCTCATGATTTCTTCACTCTCTCGAACCGCTCGCATTAGCCCCAGACTTCGAGGAGATACAGGCTCACGTAAAGGGGACGAGTTTGGAGATTCCGTAGCCCTCTGCTTTCCTTGTTGCCCATATTTCCATTCGTTGGAAATGCCACTCCTTCTCCTCTTGTTTGAACGCTCAATGCGGAGGTCGTGACCTTCAACGACGATACTCGGTCTCTTGCCTTTGGAGACCTGAACTTCAGTGTCGCACTTTGGCTCCTCAAGTCCACCATCTGCTCCGCTCAAAGGTGATGTAGGGATTTCTGGAACTTGCATGTTGAGGTCGTATGCATGTACCACATTATCCGCCGCCTCGACTGCCCTCCTCGAGCTGTCTAGGATGAACTGAGCAAGGATGAGAGATGATAACCGCTATCTGGGCCTGCACTAACCTTGAACAATCTCAATGTTCTCCTTGAGGTTCTGGAAGACCTCTCTGACCTGACTGTCAGGTTGGCCCTCCGCCTCCTCTTGAACTGTGGCGTGCATAACATCCAGCATCCCTACAACACCCTGCATTGGTGTTCTAAGCTCATGAGAAAGGCTACGTGCATAGGGTTTTAGCGAATGGTTAATCGTAACTGCTTCCCGAGAAAATGAAGTCTCGCTCGGTCCCACCTTTGGGTCCTTCGAAAATCCTCCGCCACCAAGGATATGATTTGCTATGGGGTCCTCGAGTGAGTACATGAATAGCTCCAAGTTACCCCAGGAGAGCTTTCTATTCCTGGCACCCTCGGGAGACCACATCATGCCGAAATGTCCGAAGCATTTCCCTTCTGTGAATAGCGGCACCGACAGAAGTGCCTCAGCAGGAAAGGGGAGAACAAGCTGGGTATCGGACATGGCCTCTTCAAACCCTTCTGGAATGATAAGCACCTTGTCGTACTTCATAAGATCGCAAGGAGTTCCACGCATGACATCGTACTGCATGTTTCGAATGTCCATTGAGTTGCCGTAGCCATCGTTGTAATAGTAGGCAAGGGCGACGTAACAGTGGCCTGACACTCCGAGCGGGGACATATCCGGGGCGCATTCCTGGTCGTCCACGCGTAATCTCTGGGAAACGAACGCATATTGGGATCCAGCAATCTCCGTCATTCCTTCCACTAATATCTGCCAAAAAAGGTCCCCGGTTGCCCTCCTCAACTTCGATTTCAGCTCATATACCCCATTACCAGCCTTGATCTCCTGCGCTGAGAAGTGCCGTTGTATTTCTTCTCGAAAGCCGTCTTCTCCATCGTGGATTAAGACCTTGGACTCCCGATGCGGAAGACATATGGTCATTCGGCCCTCAGTATTTGGTTGTCTACCCGTACTCATATTGACTGCCCCTTCCACCAAGGACACAGCCTTTGGAGTGTATCTCCCTCCCGGTCACTGTTGCCTTGACCTTTTCCAACAGCAATGTGTGATTCGGCGACTAGTGTGTTAAAGTAAAGAGTCAGCCGCTGCCAGCGGACGGCCGTGGGCTCGGCGTCGCAGTAAAGAGGTCTGCTTTGTTGAAGGTACGGCTAATTGCAGACTACCCAAAGGGCTCTCATTAGCATCTCAATGTAACGTTGATTTGGATTCAGTTCTTGAAACAGGAATCTTATGGACGCTTAATCTGAGAAATTCCACCGCAAGATAGCACTAGATGCGTCAGTGCTGAAGCAGAGTATTCTTGTGCTGAATTTAATAATTGCTGGATAAGACCGTTTCATGGTAGGAAGTTGGATGGCGGGTAGATAAACACATATCCATGCCTATGAGCGTGGTACAAGTACAAGTACATTCATACATACACATAAAGGGTATCTTTCTCAAATGCACAAAACTGCAAGGGTTTGGTTGGGGCGATTGGGTTCTAGAGCGCCATCCCACGCGCGTTGCTTTTCCAGCCCTTCCAGATGTAACATCAGCTCGTACCCTCTTCTCATGCGCCTAAGTTATTTCACTCGGTCCCTGGTGTACTCCTTAGTATCAGCACGGAAAACGGAGGCTTTGCTATGGAAGGGGCAACGGCAAACGTAGTCGAACTGAGAAGAAATCGATTAGGCTCACTCGTTTTTGCAAGCTCCCACTGCCCATCCATGTCTAAAGCTGCTATTGGCCCGTTGCAACCACCAGACTGGTAATCCTGATGAGTCTACAAGGGAGCTGGGTAGAGTGGCTGAAAGCGTTATTTTGCCGTACGTACCAGGAACGAAGCACCAACTCCAGCAAGAGTGTAGGATGGTTAGCTGAGTTTTGTCGCATGCCTCCTAGGCCGGACTTCAAACGTTTACGATATACAATCCTGGTTAAAACGACCACAGGAGTAGGATAGACGGCTCTAGAATGGATCCATATCCGGCAGGTAGAAGCGATCGATCCCACGGCACACTGGCCTTATGGGTCTTGACTGGCCTTCATCTCGGCTGGCGCTCCTATCCTTGGGTATAGTCTCTGTCTAAATCGACTTATGTAATTCAGAAAAATCAAAAAAGTTCCAACGGATGGAGTGACGCAGGCAACAGCAAGGTAAACGGCTTCAAGCCTCCAATCAAACCCAGGTTATCACAACTCGTGTGATTCTGCGCCATGGGGCTTTCTGCCAGGCTGCCCTGTGTCAGGCAATATGTCTGGACTTATCTAGACCGCCCGTTTCCAAGGAATGTCATAGTTCTGGAAATGGACCGGTCTGGGCAGCGAGGACGATCCTTCAGCTCATCTGCCGCCCGTAGATGGCTAAAGTACCGCATCGTATCAGAAGAAAATCCCGCATTAAACGGGTGGATTATCGAGAAAACTGGGATAGCCTTCCTATGCGGTCCGAGGTCCAAGGCAAGGATATGGGTCCTTTCCAGTAGTTGCACTAACCGTGTCATCATGTGACAAAGTTGAGCTGTCGGGACAGATTATGTAATTGTATTTCTACCGAGAATTGTCAATCTCTTGGCGGCGGGGGAGGACCTCATTCCGCAGTATAGATATCGCTCGTCAACGAAAACTTTGTAAACGAACTGCAATTCATCCTGTAGGGAATATATCTCACTGGAGTGTTCGAGTTGTCAGTAGGGTACTAGGTCAAACCCTAGCTGTGCCCCAGTACTCAATTTCGAGAGTGCTGTTGTCACATGCCCAATTTGAACCCTCTGTTGCAAGAGAGTCGCATGTGAACCTCAAAACACGAAACGTGACTGCCATCAATCTCTTGGCACCTAGGGCACACCCTCGCCAAAATACACGAGCCTCACCACTAAACGAAACCGACTTCGACCCGAACACAGATACAACACCCAATTACCGTCGGCAACCCACGATCAAAATGCCGGCGAAAGAACGATCCGGTATCGCGGTTGGTCTGAACCATGGACATGTATGTTAATCTGACCTTTCCAATGACCCAAGTTTTTGTGGGATTGGAAGATTGACTGTTGTTGGTGTGAGTGGAATTAGAAAACCACTCTCCGCGAATTCAAACCCCGTATCTCCAGAACCAAAGGACATCTGTCAAAGAGAACTGCTTTTGTGAGGGAAATCGTGAAGGAAGTTTCGGGGTAAGCTTGCTTTTTATCCGACACGATCTCATTAGCTACACTTCACCGTCCCCCTCGATACCACCTTACTAACTCTTCCCACTCTCCAGTCTCGCACCCTATGAACGCCGCGTAATCGAACTCCTCCGCAACAGCAAAGACAAGCGTGCCCGTAAGCTGGCAAAGAAGCGGGTTTGTTCCCCTCTCTCCCTCGGCTCAACATATTAGAAACTAAAATCCCCTCTCTTTCTCCAGCTCGGAACGTTCGGCCGCGCAAAGAGGAAGGTCGATGAGCTACAGCGGGTAATTGCAGAGTCTAGACGGGCGGCTCATTAATCGATGGAGGCTTTTGTTCCTTACTTTTGCGTATCCTACAAGGGGTGGGCGGGGTTGATGGCTGATATCAAGGATTGAAGATGTGACAAGACTTCTGGCTGGCTGGGCAATCTGAGGCTTCTGACTTCATGGTGCAAAATATCACGAAAGAAGGGAATAAAATGTCGACAAGGGTTTCTTGCAAGTTAAATTTGCTGTGCTGGGAAAATGTGGTCCTGGGAGAGAGCCCCAGATCAATTATTGATTGCGATTGAAACTTCATCCACCATGGGCTACAAAGCGAGAGAGCAAGGCGTTGCAAAACGGCTTATGGTCAACTATAAGAATAACCCTCGATCTAACAAGTTCTCATTTCTTCGAAATCACCAATCTACTTCTTCCCTGGCAATTTCAGCCATTTCGGTAGACCCGTCGCTTTCTCCTTTCCTTTCCCCCCTTTCCCTTCTCTCCTCTCCTGATCTTCTGCCGCCTGCACGGCTTGTATCTCCTGGACCTTTATCTCTCTTGCCATTTTCGCATACTCGTCTTTCAGCGCACCGCCACTCCTCGCCTTTATACTAGCTCCTTCATCCCAAGCAAAATTAACCAGCATCCTCCCTTCGAAACCTAGATCTTTTATAAGTTTTACTTTGTCGTCTCTAGGCACTGGTTTGGGACCCTTAGGACTCGCAAAGCTAAGGTAAAAAGGCTCGTTAGGATGTTTTAGTGTGGAGTTGACGAAATTGTACAATGAAGCTGCAGTGTCTGTGGATGTGAATTTACTGATTATTTGTGATTGGTCTGGGTAGCGGATTTTGATATCGACGCCGGTTATCGTGGCGAGTCGTTCTGACGCAGCACATTGTTTGGCTACGAGCTCGGCGTCTGAGAGGAGACGGCGATTCTGGGTGGTGGAGGACAAGCGTGCTTGATGGAGCTTGGCATGATCGATCGTGGGCTCGTAATCCGCGGCATTGAAGCTATCTGTGGGTCGCTTTTAGCAACTGGCAGCTGTTTGGATCTAGGAAGAAAGGAGTCTTACGGGTTGCTGCTTGAGGTATTGAGTTGCTTGGGGGCGCATAAATTGAGATCGGCCGATGCTCCGGACCAATAACAGGTCCATCGATTGATGCACCCGACTCTTCTGAGTTCGAAGGTCTCTCTTCTGTTGGTCTTATTTCATTGGTTTTGTCATTATCCACCAATTCAGTCTCTGTATCCACAGCCTGAACCTTCCCGCTGTTCCCCGGATTCGCCGTAGCGTTTCCCACAGACGAGCTACTCGCAACTTCCCCAGTAAGGGATCTCGAAATTTCCTCACTACTCTCTACGCCCTGAAAATATTGATCCATCTCCAACATAGCGTCTTCGAGTGGCTTCTCAGTCGGCCTGAAGCTTAGACGCAGCAGGGTGCTCCCACTATTAAATCCCAAGTCCCTCAATGTCATCTGCATATCCGCGAACGACGAAAGCTCCCGACCCATAGCCTGCACCACCGGAGCTTCGTAGAAAAGTCTCCCAGCAGCACCCGGGTCTGCACTACTCGCTTGTAGAGTTCCACGGGCTGTGAAATTCAGTTTCGGAGGGTCATGTTCAAATTTTCGGAGGACCTGCCATAGACTGGTTGTGCTCGGAAATTTACAGGTCAAACGTGCTTTCGAGGGATCGCTGACTTCACTATCGGGGATCTGAAGCGCGACAGAGACGACGGCGGGGGAGTGTGATATCTGTACAAGCTCGAGCTTTGCACCTGAGGAAAGGCCAGAGAGGCGGACAGGGCAGGATAGATCGAGCTGTTTCTTGTTATGTCTTTCAGTTTGGTGATCAGCTCAGCTGCTGCGATGCATGTTTTCAGGTTCTTGTTGCCAAAGATGTAGCTTACTTCAAGGTATATTGGCTAGCTTCAAGCCCCAGCTTCGTACAAGCCTCTTGACGGACTTCGCTGAGAAACTTTGTGGGTGTGACCTTGATGTTCGCACGCCTGGCCCGCGGGTCGATAACAACAACATGCGAGGACGACATTCTTCAGGTAAGAGTATACGCAGGAAACGAGGTTGACAGTGGTGACTTAGAAGGTTAGTCACCGTATGGATGCAAAGTCCTTTAAATCGTCAGATGCACTGTGCTGCTAAACATCGGTAAAGCTGCGTATTTGCTGTGTGTGACTTTGTAATCGTTCCACGGTTTTCTACCACTTGATACCTAGCGGCGGAGTAGCTCCATGTACGGTGGACGGGGAACACCAACAGCACATGATGAAGGTCATGCTTGGAGGCTCTACGCGTACACCAAACAGCTCCACAGCTCATAACTGACAACCCTGTCGAACCTCACTTTCAACACCATCCCCTCTCTTAGACAACTTGCCAAAGCCGTTGAACCGCTAGCTCCTCCAGAGACTACAACATCAATCTATTCATTATGGTGTGTTCCAATTCCACAATCCACGAAGCAAGCCAAGCTAACCTTCACATAGAGCTCGCCCTTCTCAATAAGTCTGTCCTTCTCTCCACTCCCTAAATACCTACTGAACGTTTGCCTTGCCAGATGGCGGAGCCTGTGTTGCCATGGTTGGCAAGGACTGTGTCGCCATCGCCTGCGACCTGCGACTGGGTCTGCAATCGTTAACAGTCTCCAACAACTTCCCAAAAATCTTCCCCTATGGCGACGTGTATCTCGGACTGACTGGTCTTGCAACCGATGTCGCCACCGTTTCCGACTTGCTACGCTACAAAGTAAATCTCTACCGACTCCGTGAGGAACGCGCCATATCCCCACAGACCCTGGCAAATCTCGTTTCCAGTTCGTTGTATGAGCGGCGGTTTGGACCCTTCTTCGTCAGCCCCGTGATCGCGGGCATCAACCATACTACAGGGAAACCTTTCATCTGCGGGTTTGACTCGATTGGGTGCATTGATTTTGCGAAGGATTTCATCGTCAGTGGCACGGCAAGTGATCAACTTTTTGGCACTTGTGAAGGGCTCTGGGAGCCTGATTTGGTGAGTTGTGGCCTCCAGTTTCATCAGTTTTGTTATCGCCTTGTCATGAGTACTGATACATGGCTATTTCTGGGACTCAGGCTCCAGAAGATCTGTTCGAGACCATCTCACAGGCTCTGTTAAATGCTGTGGATAGAGATGCGTTATCAGGATGGGGAGCCCATGTCTACATTATCGAGAAGGACAAAGTTACGAAGCGGCTGTTGAAGGGAAGACAGGATTAGGGAAGTGCAATTTAGCACTAGCAGTCGAGGTTTTGTGTCCGTGCTATGGAGCTTGCCTGAAGCCTCCGAAATAGATGCTATTAAATTAGATATGCTCATCATCTCCAACCACTTCTAGCGAATGCATTATATCTTTTCAACACTCGAGACCTGTCTACACAGGTTACCAGGTCTGGCATGCCTCTCTTAAAAGTGGCAATTGATAATACAACGGTAGTCTACTAACATATGGCTGACGAGGAATCCATCTACCATTAGTCTATCTCTATAAACATATCTCCTTTCTATAGTTTCTACTGCAACTTTTTCACGCTCCCGTTAGCTTCAATCTTCTTTGCAGGTTTCGTTGAATACATCCGTCGCTCGAAGAACTTGAGACACTCATCGATGAATCTGCAGAAGTAGTCAGTATTTGAAAGCCCTGAAGGTGTAAACGCCCAAACATACATAACAGGTAAACCAATCAATACCACAGCCTTCCATTCATTCCAGTTGAGTGGGACTATAGAGAATAGCCCCTGCAAGAGCGGGATGTAGAGTAGCGCAAAGTGGAGCACCATGGAGAGCGTAATGGCATAGACAAGTGCCATGTTCTTCCATAATGGAAGTGTGAGAAGCGACTCGCTCGATGAGAGTGCATTCATGGCGTTGAACATTTCGATCACCACCAGTCTGAAAGAGGATCAGTGTGGAGACAAGAGATAATGTACGTTAGGGATATGGCTTACATCGAAAGAGATGTTGTTGAGGCAGACTTAGCCATATCATTTGCAAACATCGAGCAGCCAATCTCCGGGAACTGGGAAGAGCATCTGTGGAAATGTGACTAGACGAAACATAGGTAAGCATACTTAGCCGGTCATACCGCTAAACTTATAGGGGAATGTGACGAACCAGTTGCCAAAACGAGATCTGAGGCCCTTGGGGGTTATACATGAACCACCAAGCGTATCCAAATACTGTGGCAACTCCAACATACACTCCAATAACCATGTATCTAAAGAACAGCCATCCTCCAACAAGGGCTTCCTCTCGTTTTCGTGGAGCTCGTTTCATTAAGTCGTGATCCGCAGGATTGAACGACAGGGCGGTTGCTGGTAGACCATCGGTGACCAGATTGACCCATAACAACTGGACCGGAATAAGTGCTTCCGGCATCCCAGCAGCCGCCGTTAAGAAAATTGAGACAACCTCGCCAATATTCGAGGATATCAGGTACCGGATAAACTGCTGCGTGTTGTTGTAGATAGATCTGCCCTCCTCAACCGCTACTTCGATAGTTGCGAAGTTGTCGTCAGCAAGTACCATGTCTGCCGCAAGTTTGGCGACGTCGGTTCCTGAGCCCATTGCTATGCCAATATCGGCTTTCTTGAGGGCAGGAGCATCATTAACTCCATCGCCGGTCATGGCAACAACCTCACCAATAGATTGGAGAAGATCCACAAGTCTTGATTTGTGTGTTGGCTCAGTCCGTGAGAATAGGGAGGCTCTCTTTGCGGCCATGAGTTGTTCACTCTCACTCAATGAATCAAACTCTCGACCAGTGTAGCTTTTTCCTTCCAGGTTTTCATGCTCTCCGAAAACTCCAACCCGACGACAAATTGTCTCCGCCGTATTCTGGTTGTCACCCGTGATAACCACAACTCTGATGCCAGCTTCCCGACACTTGCGAATAGCAGCTGGCACCTCAGGACGAGGTGGGTCTAGCATGCCAACTAGACCTATCAAAGTCATGCCTTGCTCAAGTCTCGCATAATCCTGCGATGTTTTCGCAGCGCGCAATAAGGGGTTTGAGCCAACATTTTCAACACTTGCCAAAGCAATAACACGTAGACCTCTATTTCCGTATTCAACGACCTCTCTTGAAAGAATGTGAGTGAGCTTTGCATCAAGCGGAACTCTTTTACTATTCGCACCAATCATGACATAGGAGCACCGCTCTATGATCGATTCTGGTGCACCTTTGACCAGTAGACGTTGATGGCCGTGTCTGCCAACCAGTACAGACATGCTCTTTCTGTCTCTCGAGAACTCGTACGTGGCGAGTAAAGGGGAATTCGCCTCGAAATACTGGCTTGCATACTGAAGTCTGTCTTGGAGCGAGAGAGAGAATCGCATGCGGTTGTAATCATGATCCGCAGTCCCAATTTTCTCAGCCAGGACACGAAGGGCCCCCTCTGTTGATTCCCCGACACAGCTGAATGTGCCTGTTTTCGGGTCATATGCTATAGAAGCCTCGTTGCAAAGTGCAGAAACCTCTGCTACTTGCAGAATGGTTGGTGATTTCGTGGCAAGGTTGTCAACGATTCTACCATTCAGTTTTAGGGATCCTTCAGGAGAAAATGTCGTGCCCTCAACATCGACTTCCTCAAGATCGGTTCCAGATTCGTTGATGTAGACAATCTTATTCACGCTCATCTGGTTCGTTGTCAAAGTCCCAGTTTTGTCAGAGCATATGACACTGCAGCTCCCAAGAGTTTCAACAGACGGAAGGCTACGAACAACAGCGTTTTTTGCTGCCATCTTGCGTGTTCCAAGAGCAAGACATGTCGTGATAACCACCGCAAGTCCTTCAGGGATAGCTGCAACACCAAGAGATACGGCAATCTGCAGGTTGAAATCGTTTTAGCGCTGTGTGGAAGACGAGTGTTGAACACTCACTTACCTTGAGATAATAGATTGCGCCCTTTGTCCAGCCCCCATGTGACGGGTCATTGAAATTACGAATATTGATGAGCCAGACTATGATGCAAATGGCCGTAATGACTTTCGCAAGCATGTCCCCGAAGTCGTTAAGCTTCTGCTTCAGTGGTGTCGGCTCTGAAATTTGGGAAGTGATATTCTCGTGAATGTCCCCAATGGCAGTTGAGCTTCCTGTCAAGACTACTACAGCGGTTGCATGTCCAGTAACCACAGTAGTCCCAGAGAATAGCATGTTTATCTGATCTTGCTTGACAGCCTTTGCATCTTTAATAGGTCGTGTATCCTTTCCGACACTGTCACTCTCACCAGTCAAGATCGCTTGGTCGAGGCGGAAGCTGTTGCTATGGATAGCGAGTAATCTGCAATCCGCGGGGATCCGATCTCCAACCGTCACAGAGATAATGTCTCCTGGGACCAGCTCATCGGCCCGTATACGCTTGATCCGACCATTGCGTAAAACCTTGGCTTCGCTGGCAGAGTATTCCTGCAGAGCTGCGATTGCTTTCTCTGCACTGCTTTCTTGAGACACACCAACGATTGCGTTCAGTATCAGGATGGTGAGAATCTGCTCAAATCAAATATTTAGTCTCATTAGGAGTAGCATCGCAAGAGTGCTCAACATACCACCGCTGGGTCAACAAACGCGGACCAACCCTCCTCATCTTCAAATAATGCCAACACGAACGACACCGCAGCAGAGCCGAGCAAGATAACCACCAGTTGATCCTTGAATTGCTCAAGGACTAGCCGCCAAAGTGGTGTTGGGGGATCGTCAGGCAAAGCTATACAGCCCCAGTCAATCCTATACTGTATTTCGACTCAAATAGGGCCATACGGTACCATTGCGACCATACTTTTGCCTCGCATCCAGGACCCGGATATCCGATAAACCCTCACGCTCGGAGACACCAAAGTGCTTGAGAACCTCTTGCACAGAATAGACATATGCGGCCTCCATCACGCCTCCACTATCTTCACGAAACGAAAGTTACTGGCGCTTTAATTGTTCCAAGGAAGCGGATTTCAGCTGGCGATATATGCAGAAACGGATTAACAGAAATTTGCAGAAGAGCAAGGTAACATGTGCAGCGTTCGACTGGTGCTGGCAATATCGCAGCGATGCTGAATCGAGGTCGGATATGATATCCTCGTTAAAGATCGACTTGGTCAGGAAAGCACGGATTGTTTCTTCAGAGAAGAGCTGTAACTCAAACGTGGCCTTAGACTGAATATTTCAAACGCAAGGTAAGCGACTAAGCCTGGTTGGGGATGAGGCTCAACACCGTCATCGAGGACAAAGAGGGTTGATGAACATTTCCTCAGGTCAAACAAGACATAATCAGCATCCACTCGAACGTTGTTTGTATATTACATAGGTGCTTGTCCTAGAGATTTCCTGAACATGAATTTTTTAGTTCTGTACGCTGAGAGTCCCTTAGGGGATCTCTTTACAGAGCAGAGAACACGTAATTTTGCCGTCTATCGAGAGATGCAAGGAGTCTTTTTGCAAGGCGATTCTCGAAACATTCAATTCCAACAAGTATCTCATGCTCGCGGTTGGCTCAAGGTAGACATATCCCGGGATTCGTGACAGAAAGAGATAAGAAGATGATGATACTCCGTGTAATGATCGTAGCCGTGATTCTTGTATCGTCGCTGCGTTTGGCGCCTCCTGCACCTGCAGAAAGCCCACTCGCATCGCAAGGCTGAATGGGTTGATTTTCGTGACTGCCAGCCAGTCAGAATTGCGGTGGCTGTGAAATTATGATTGGTGGACCCATGTCTGTTTGTTGTTTGCTGCGGAAAGGGAATGATTAAAGCAGCGGGATGTCGTCCTCAGCGCTTCTGTCGCTCAACCACCATCGTAACAGCCCACTCCCATTTGATCTTCCTTTCATCCTTCAACGTCTGCGCCCAAGCAAACCCGTCGTCAACACCAACATCCACAACCGTATCTGAACTCATCTCAAAATCCTTACATCTGCCCAATACAACATGGCTACTGAAGTAAGTTTCTTCCCAGATTCGTGTGTGATTCACATGTCCATCTGGCGTGAATAGACATTGGAGGCTTATCCTCTACCAACCTGTAATCGCTTGCTTGGTTACCGGCAAAAAAAACCAGAGATTCGTACAAATCACTGACTTCTGGTTCCATAATATAGCGTGAGAGGTATAGATCAATCAATCGACTGATGGTCTAGATCACAAAGGTTAACAATCTAGCAGCAAAACCTTTCTCGCGAGGTTGTGCGAGCAGGCCGAACGCTACGATGGTAAGAAGATCCATCCGGAATGATTTCAGATGAGTTTCAGCGTTACTTACTCTTTTTTCAGAAATGGTCACGTATATGAAGGTATGTCATCTCCTCTTGCGATTTTCGAGGGGCTTGACGACCCCGCTTCATGCGTTTAGCTAATGGCTGAGTTTTTGTGTAGGAAGTTGCCAAGGTATGACGATAATCACTCTCCATTGCGCCCGTGAACGTAGGGTCACGCAATCGAGATCCTTATCCAGCCTTAGGAACCTGCCACTGACTAGACATCTGTAGCTCGGTGGAGAACTTACTGTTGATGAACGCAACCTTCTATCTGTCGCTTACAAAAACGTCGTTGGCACGCGTCGTGCTTCTTGGCGCATCATCTCGTCCATCGAACAGAAGGAGGAATCTAAGGGTTCGGATAAGCATGTGGGAACCATCCGTGAATACCGTCAAAAAATTGAGACCGAACTCGAGAAGGTCTGCCAAGATGTTCTCGACGTCCTGGATGAGTCTCTCATTCCAAAGGCTGAATCTGGCGAATCGAAAGTATTCTATCATAAAATGTACGTGCTTCTCAAAAGAAATTCTGTTCATTTACCCAACCAGCGCCAGCATGATATGGATGCTGATAAGGTATAATTATAGGAAGGGAGACTACCACCGTTACCTTGCGGAATTCGCATCTGGTGAGAAACGTAAGGTTGCTGCCACTGCCGCACATGAGGCTTACAAGGTTCGCTTTCTCACATAATTGTTTTGTGCCGCCCTTGGTCATACATTGATATTGTTTTCTCTCAGAACGCCACCGACGTTGCTCAGACTGAGCTGACACCTACGCACCCGATCCGCCTCGGTCTTGCTCTCAACTTCTCTGTATTCTACTATGAGATTTTGAACTCGCCCGACCGCGCCTGCCATCTTGCCAAGCAAGCATTTGACGACGCTATTGCCGAGCTTGACTCACTGTCTGAGGAGTCTTACCGTGATAGCACACTCATCATGCAACTTCTCCGAGACAACCTTACTCTTTGGACATCTTCTGATGGCGGTGAGCCCGAGCCCGCTTCCTCCGGAGATGCAACCGCCAAGGATACTGAGAAGACAGCTGCACCGACAGAACCGAGAGAGCCAGAGGCAGCTCCTTCCGAGCCGAAGGCAGAGGAAGCACCTCGTGCGCCCGAATCTTAGACTTCTCGTTGGCGTAACGGTCTTGATGTGTCAGTTTCCATCTGAAATTGGATCTTCGTTCCATGACGGCTTGCTTTTGCTCGCCTTGTGATTCAGAAATTGGACTTTAGATGGCATTCTGATCTCTCTCTGATCTGGGAACCGGAGGAGTCTTTGATAAAGCGTATGCAAATTTGCGAACATACCAGGGGCAGGAAACAAATGATGCTTCGTGTTCCTTTCCTTTTCAGTTGTTTCTCTGTGCTTGATTTCGTTGAGACTAGCAGTCTATAGGGCGATGGAAAGGAGAAGCTAAAGGTGGTGGATATAAAGCCTGCCTTGTTTCCTTGGGTGCGACATTCTTATGGATTTTTATGCGAGCATTAGATGATCTTCGATGCTCCCGCAGATGACAAGAGTCAGCCAAGTTCCCATCTCTGCTCATCAACTCCTACGTAGTAACCTACCTGCCCCTTTCTTCCGTTTTCGATCGACTTTTGTTTTAGCGAGTAACCTCATCTCATTTTGCACGCACGTCCCCCTGTCTGTCCCCAAAAAACTCCTGTTCCCCCCTTTACCCCTTCCCCACTGGCTATGCAATCCAATCGTCTTCAAATGTGTATCTCCTGCGCTGCTTCATGTGTCTTCTCTTATCTTCACGGAAGATTTGAAAGCTGCGGGCAATGGCTCTGTCTCTCCGTTTTGCCTCTATATACTCTGAGGGGTGAAGAGGGTGACACGTAGGTAGCTCTCCCCAGTCAAGAGATGTCCGCATTTGTCAAAGGCCATATTCGCGGTAGTGGGTTGCTATTCAATGTGTGAATTTTATGGATGTAGAGATGCGGTTGAAATTACCGTTTGTCGTAGCATCTAACCGTAGAGTTCAATCACCTACATCTCCTCCCGATCACACACCATCTCACAAGATATAGTTCAAGGTAGATGAATACCGTTCTATGACTGAGTATGAGAAGCCCTCCTATGCGAAATGGACCAATAATGACGATCTAGTCGTGAAACGCTGCCTCCACACGCCATTATTCTTCATGCTAAACATGTCTGCATCATCGCCCGTTGTCGCCATCACCCCGCCCTGTTCCTGACGGTCTAGACCTGGCATCGCCGTCTTCCCCATCTCCACTGCCCATCGCTCCATTCCCCATCCCACCCGAGACAGCCTTCTCTTTCGGCCCTGTCGTCGTGGCCGTTGTCGCCGCCGCCGACTGAGCGGCAGTATCTGGGAACTTGCCGTCATCCAGACTTGCCAAGAAGTCCTCCAGTTTGCGCTCCAGACTCGTCAGGTGGTTCTCCAGAGCAGCTGCGGTGCGCTCGCCCCTGCAGGATAATCACACCTTAGATCAATTTTTGTCACGGTCTTTACCCTTGGCGAGCCTTAAATATGTCATGTATGTGGACTTACTTGGAGAGATCGTTAAACGCCTATAATGGGATGCAAGATCACGTAAGTCAGCACAGTGTACATTAGCTGCTAAGAGGCGGACTCGTATCCAGGTTGCAGGATTCCAAACTGGCAAGCATGTGCTATTGTCCATGGCGGCGGTGGCCTTACCTGTGCGAGATCCGCATCTATCTCATCAGCGGCCATTTCGCTCTTGGTCCTGGTAGGCTGAGAGTGGCTGGGAGCTGGTGGATGGACCTGGAAGGGCGAGTTGGGATGTTGGACGCACCAGCATGGTACATATGTAGCCTCAAAAGTCACCTGACAAACAAGGTTACTGCACTATTCAGGTTATCCGAGCGCAAGATGTAAATACAGTGCTAGCTAAGGTGCGACTCGGAAGGAATTCCATGTGGATATGGTTGCTCAAGGATGCCGGTTCTAGAATTCCATATCTCCCTCGGAAAAACAGGATGGCCGTCAGGCAAGCCGTGTCCACCATCATGTCATGCAAGAGTGGGGCCATTTACGCATTCTGGCTGCACCTACGGAAGAAGAGACCGGAGGATGCCAGTGGTGGAGGCTCCGGGCTCCGTAAGAACGGCAAGAGCCAGAGCAAGACGACAGGCGGACACAGGCAGAGACAGCCAAAGACAACCAGAGCGCACGAGAGACGAGCCCGCAAGATCAGCACCCTGACGATTTGTTTCTGCACCATGACGAAGCTTGCCGAGGACGTTCTTTGCAATTGAAAACGGATGCGGATCCTGAATCGAAGTTCTTTCGCGGGATCGTTGAAGGAAATCCGATGCAATGTTCTAGTACCCGCGCCGACGGAGATGGACTCCTGCTCCGCGGCAGCCGTGCCACCGAGATCTGAGATGTCCATGTTTATCGCTCCTGCTCTGCTTCGCAAGCTTGTTTTCTTCGCTGGATGTCTCTTCCATTCCCTTACATCGCTTTGCATCGCAGAGTTCTGAACCGCCCGCCGGCATGGCAACACTCAGCTGCTGCGTGCATATCCTTCTTATCCGATACGTTTTTCTAATTTCTCCCGAGAGCAAGATCAGGATCAACGCCAAATTCGTGTGTTTGGCTTATTTCGCGTATGCTAAGTAGCCAACTCGAGAACCCAGCTGCGAATCCGAACGTATATAGTCTTGCATTCGGCTTTTTTATGTCTACTTTGAACTTTTTATCCCGCGCCTTGTATCTTTCTATCACCCGACACAGCATTGCTGCTCTTACAAGCCCTCAATCGAAATGTGTGGGTGCTGCTAGGCCTTGGTCAACAAGAAACCCATCATTCGGTTCCCTCTTCCCGAACACAATTCGTCCGGACTGGAGATGTTGCTTGGCTATTGAGTTGTGGGGCTTCTATAACCATTTGTCCTGTCACGAAGTGTTTCCGCGACTCGTGAAAAGTAGAAAGACCGATTCGTTCACGTCACAGGTCGGACCCAGTGCTACGGAATCCCAACACCACGTTCTCCAGTCACTTTAGCATCAAACCATTCGCTCAGCCCAGCATTCCCTTGTGGCGTTGAGGATTCAAGCCTAGCGCGTCTATACTAAAGCGGGATCGTTTAATATAGCGAATTCCCGTTCGCGTGGCACTATCTAGTCCTCCCTATATCCCGCAGTTTCCTGTGCGGGGTCCACGGCTGCGAGCTCGAGGTGTGGCGCTGACTGGTGCTGGTGCTGGTGCTGGTGCTGGTCTGGTGCTGGTGTTGGAAGATCGATCTGAGATCGAACTAAGCCTCCCGACGCTTAAAAAGAGCGATCTCTTGTTGTCTTAGATCAATAACGCCTACTGGATCTTATACCCAAACCTCGTACTTTTCCACAGACTTTCTGGGAGCAACAGCCAACGTTGCCTCCAGTACCCACCAACGTGTTTATGATTGATTTGGGCGATACCCTCGCTCGTCTGGGCCTCTCTCAATACTTCGATCGTTTTATTCTTGAAGGCTTTGATACGTGGGAGACGGTTCTGGATATTACCGAATCTGACTTGTGAGTGGATTCCTCTTCCTGTGCTTTAATTCCCAAGTTCACAGACATCTTGTAGAGAATGTTTAGGCGTAAAGTTAGGTCATCGGAGGGTACGAAATCCTGAAATCTGCTCTAAGTGGACCGCCGTGAACTGTTCTGGTGAGTTGGGAATAACATTTGACCAGAGATTGCAACGGGAAATCGCAAGCTCTAGAGGAAAATCGGCCGAGCAGCCTTTAAATTCCTCCACGAGACCTACACCGCCCGAGGAGGGAATTCCAGGCCCAGAGGAGAGAGGGAGCTCGACTAAATTTGATATCAAGGACAATGCTGTAAGCGGAAAAAGAAAGTACAGACGCCATCCGAAGGTATACCCGAACCTACACCTCTCAGGCAAGGTATCGAGAGACCAAATACTAAGGCTTCTGCAATTCAAAGCCAGATGAAAATGCACCAGAAAGAGCGCCATCGGCATACGTTTTATTCTCAAACAGTGGGTCTACATTACAACTTTTTATCTTTGAGGATGAGCAAAATAACCATATATCAGAAATCCGTGAAGAAGTTAAGGATCAAAATCTTTCCTTCACTGAGATCGCGAAACTCGTAGGAGAGAATTGGCAAATCCTACCAGCTCTGGAGAAAGAGTCCTACGAAGCCCAGGCCCTGGCAGTGAAGGAAAGATACAATGCAGAGTCAGCCGAGTATAAGAAAACTGCGCTCTATAGAGAGTACATGGAGTATTTAGCCGACTTCAAAGCCAAAGTGGTCAACGATAAAACTGGTATGGTTTATGGTCCTTGGATGTTTCCACCGATCTTGTGTTGATTGATTTGCTGAAGGAAAACGGCCAAAGCTAGAGAGCCAGCCGTGCAATCCTAGCAGTTCTGAGAGTGCGGCTGGCCGGAAACCGAGTGGGACAACCCTTCCGCTTGGTCGACCAAGAGTGGGCTCTATGAGCTCTGTGGGTACTTACGATTCCATTACCAGCGGTCAGCCATCACCCTCAACGGTGATTCAAAACACACCCTTACTAATTCAGCCCCCGGTTGTCGAATCTCCTTTGGAATCGCCACTGACACCAGCACTCCCAGGTCGCAGAGGCTCTACTGGACTGTTACCTCACCGGGGAGGCATAGGGGAGATAGTCCCATCTGTGGAGGATCCTCGCAATCCCCATCCGGACCACTTGCCAAGCGCCCAGCAGCTTCCTGGTATACTGTCGATCAGTGCGAAGCTTCAGTGTTCTCTTCCACAGGGGCATGCTCCTCTGAGGATGGACCCATCTGGTGGTACCCACACGGGAACTCCTCAATTAAACACTGTGCCAAGGTCGCCAATGAAAACGAGACATGGATCTTCGATGTCTTCTCTTTCCTCCGGCTACAATAGTTCGGCGTCTCTATATACACCAATAACGCCACAGGAGGATCGAAGTAGTCGCACTCAGCGGGCATTGCCGCCCCCACCCACGAATCCAGCCCCTTCATCAGCGAGTCTGAGCTACTTTGACTCACGCACGCGACCAGTGAATCACCCTGTGGGTGGGTTTCTGACCCTCTCACTTCCTTATCAAATTCCACCTCTGTCATCACAGGCGACGTCTATCCCAGGCACCAAGGCATACGATTCCGAAGAGGTCCCATCAGGATCGTCAGGTAATACAACCCCCGCATTATACCCAGGCACAGATATCGCTCTGCCTACGGTCAATAAAAACCCTTACTCATACTAGTTTTCTAGCTACTTCACCCCTGTATCGTCCGCCTCAACTACAGAACTCACAACTTAATGATCGGGAAGACATGGCATCTGGCGAGTCGCCAACAGGCACCGCACCTGAGGCACGGTCTAATTCCCCATTATCCGTCCTCCTACAGGCAGGACTCGCAGCGAGAGAAACTAGTCAGGCATCCGTGAGTTCTCCGCACCCACCGTGGCCTTGAAGTTAGAGGTCGAAAAACTGGTTGGAGAGCACAGATTTTTTTTGGATGAGAATGTAATCTGTCGTCACATTGCGACCGGCATCGTCGGTGACTGATGGGTCGCATCTCTTGACCGAACCTGCAGATAAGTTTGGTCCAACGAGGTTATTCATTAGTCATATCAGTCACAATGCACCGGCGCAACAGAAATTCGGGGTAAATGTTGCATGTCGACGCATTACAATCGTTTACTGCCTGCTAAGTTTCTGCTTGAAAAGAAATCAATTACGATGCGTTATTTGGTGCTTTTATGCAGGAGTTCCGGCAAGCGACGGAATCTTTATCTTTGTTTCGGGTATGGAGTAAACATTCAAAGAGTATCTATCTACCTATCATTAGAAGCTGCAGGCCTTACGGTGTCTCGGGCTTTTCAATTAGGGAGGTAACCCAATCAAGTAAGAGAATGAACGATTAGTAAGATATCAAAGAGGAACGCGGACGCGAGTAGCATTCCCCCATTCACGGAAGCCCACGAGCAATTCGAGAACAGCCTGATCGTCGCTAAATCATAGACCGCATCCAAGGAGGGGCGGAGGAACATAGCGAATGGCATTTTCCCCGTAAGCAAGCGAAAGCAAAAAAAAGACCCTGCAGCGTAGATTCTGTCCGGACGGGCCAACTGGAGTCCAGAGCGGCACGATGCGAGAGATACGCCAGACAGCTCAGGCCAATTACGCAGTGTGAGAATGTGACCCTGCGATGTTGGGCGTTCGGATGGTGGGATAAGGTGGATGGAGAGGGATGATCCTGCCAGGTGTTTATGTATATGTTGTTATACGCTGCCAGGTGTGATTGGGGTATGCGAGCTTGTCTGTTCGCTTGCAAGTTGCACATGCCTATCCTAGGCATCGATCACCGCCAAGACCCGAGCTCCGTAGAGCTTACGCAGCTCTCGACTTGCATGAAGCAGAACTGGCAAGGATTTGGAGAGGTTGAGGGAAGATGGGAACGGCCGGCAGGTTTTGTTGGTAGTTGATACTGGCTGGGAATGCGTCAGTGAGTGCTTGCATCACTGAAGACGAAGACAGCGATTTATTTTCCTGCTTGCTTGGGACCATCTGTGCGTGCGGAAAGCGAAACACGCTTTAAGAACCAAAAGCTCATCGTCTCGCTCTTCTCTTCTCTTCCGTTGGACTCTTCTCATTTTTATTTTGTTGTTGCAATTGAAATACATAGGTGGTGATTGTGGCGTTTTTCCGGCGGCAGGGCTTTTTTTTTCAGCTAGTCTCCACTAAACCCCCGCCCCAGATTCTGTTTACTCTGCAGGTACGTTGTCGGCGAAGCCCGCACATTGCTCTACTTGCACATAAACTAATGCTATTTCCCTAATCTAGTGTTCGTTGGATACTGTGAAGCTCTCATGGGCAACCAGACGGGCGAAGAGGAGGTAGAGTACTCCGTTGGCCAGGATGGGAAATCAGCAGTCGACGCCACCTCGGCGACAGAGGAGACTGGCAAAGCCCAAGACGAACAGTTCAGCGTCGAATTCCATATTGTTTGCTAGCCGGGTGGCAGAAGCTTCAGAAGCTTTAGCGTTACCCGATGCATCAACAATGATGCCCGGCATCGGCGAAGGCGAGGTGGTCACCATTGGAGCTTCCGGTGACCTTAGGAGTCGACAAGGTATGCATCGTGACCGTGTACGCAGCTTTGCAGCCAATGATCCAGTGGATACACTCAAGGATGAGGATTCAACCGTTGGAAGTCTCAGATCTATTATCTCTGAGGTGAAAGGTCGAATCTCAAGATCTGGATCTCTCAACTCGTCGCGGATACCCAGCGCAAAAACGTCGCTGACACTGTTAGCCTCGCTGGGCAGACCCCCACGACTATCACTCGTCACTAAGCCAACAACTTCCAACATTGGAGCGACGGAGCTGGTGAGGCAAGAAATCGAGGAAGAAGCCAGAGTCAGCGAATTTACAGCACTCCAGCACATATCCCCACCGTCTCCAACGAGCGAATACGGTTTCAATGGATCTACACATATGCCAATAAGACGTAGATCTCTTCTCACTCCTGGCATTGCGACGCGCGGCCGGCCGGGCAACATCCTCCGAAAAGCCCCGCCTCCAGAAGAGCTCCTAACCCAAGCTGACCGCGATTATTATTTCAACCCATCTTTTCCGCACTCCTCGCCTGTCGCTCATCTGGCAACTCTGGACCTCGCGGAGGAAGGGCGAATTTCTCCAGTGCCACGAGTCTCCACACCTTGCGATATGGAGTTCGAAGTCTTGGGTGTTTTCAAGCGCGGAAGTTTGCGAGTTACCAATGGAGCGGCAAGTCCTGTTCCTAGTGAGAGGTCATCGGACAACGTTCCACGGAATTTTACCTCGCCCATCCCACCGGCCCACAGCAGCAATGAGGAATATTTTTCAACATCGGAGGGCAGTAGAAGCCCAGAGATTGACTGTACACCTGTAGAGGAGCAGATTACGAGGCAAAGTGGAGGCGGTGAATTTGGTCGAGTGGGAAGGTTATTGGTAAACTCTGCCACTACTCACCACCTGAGACCTGGCGGACCGTCAAAATCTCAAAAACTGCCAGATAACGTGGTTATCTGTAATGAGCTTACTCGGGACTTGGAAGAGGCCGAACCCGCCAAGTGGCGTTCTTTATCATTGCTCGAAGTTCCAATAACATCTCCTGGAAGGACTTTAATGAAAGCTCAAGAGTTCGTACGAGAGCTTCCAGATATTTCAGAAACGAGTTCGATTGCCAGACGGCGCTCTTTATCTATTGTAGAGGCTCCTCCTCCATCTCCTGATAGGGCCTCGGCAATTGGGCATGAATATATTCAAGAGCTTCCAAACAGTACTTTCTCCTTTGTGGACTCTCCTCCAGAAAGTCCGACATTAGGGGCCACACCAGGTCTTACTGCTGATGACGTCAGCCTCTTCGAGGATGAAGGTATTGTGGTTACGCCTTTCACACAATCCCAGAGCATCGATTACGTGCGAAAATCCAGGCCTCGGGAACTTGCAATCAATGACACTGCTTCTTACAGAAATGCGCGGCAATTCCTCGCTACCTCTTTGTCCGCCAATTCCGAGTCCTCGTCAACGTCAGAGAGTTTTTCTCGCGAATCAATGGTTTCAAGGCTCAAGCCATTAAGAAACACTGACAGTGGATACGACTCACAGTGCTCAGTTAAGTCTGTAACTAGGGAGAGCAAAGGTGAAAGACAAGATTCAGGCTCCTCTTACCGCAATGGGAGGCCAGAGTCGCCCATCAGCAATACTACTATCAACTCGAAGCTTTGGTTAGAGCAAGGCCTTGAGGTGATCCAAGAACCCCCTTTCAGGAGGTCAAATGAAACACAGTGCGTGCCTCTGTCTATAGGAATACCGCCTGTCCCGCAACCGCCGCCGCTGCCTACAGTGACGACAGACGCGGCAGAGACCTCAGTCATTATCATTCCGCCACCAAAACCGAAGCTAGGGATTCGGAAGAGTCTGCTGCTGGAGAACCCCGCACAAACTCCGCACTCTCCTGAACGCCACAAGCTGCGAAAGCAACGTCAAAAGCCGCAGCCTTCCTTTGCTCACCTGACATCAAGCATTACAGTTCAGACATATCGAAACATCAGCCAGACACATATTCCACCTCAGACTCCAGCAGATGTTGGCACTAAACTTGTTCGGCGGGGAAGCAAGTATTCGCCTTTGTCGCTTTTCAAACCCCACGATGCCCACGGGCCATCAGGGCCAATTCCAAGGCCTTCTAGCATAGTTTCCTCAGTTAAGAATGATACTTGGCTGCAACGGAAGGCTAGTTGCAGCTCATCTGCACTTCGCCCACCGCCACATCGAGATTATACTGTAATAGCGCGCCCAAGCATTGAGCGCCGGTCAAGCTGGCACAGGCACCCTGGGGAAAGCGATCTCACGGCTGACCGACTTGATTTGCGCCCAAGAGGTCGATCGATTTGCCAGTTCTTGAATGAGGATGATGCAGCACAGTTTGCTCGCGAAAGAAGCAGGACCCGTAGCCGCTCCCAGCCACGAGCCCGCATCTTTAGAGAGGAGGCTAGCATCCCAGGCATCGCGAATCGATCCAAATCGATGTATGTACGCAGTCCTCCGCCAGTCCCCGCCCTCCCGTCGAGGAAAGAGTCGGAAATGAAGATCTTTACACCTATAGCTCAATTCTCACGCCATAATGCTCCTTCGCACCAACCATTCTTCTAGACAAAACCAACTATACCCCCGAAAGCTGACGCCGACTCGGATGGGAAACTGCTGGCTGCGAAATTCCAGCGCCTGGTGGTTAGATTTCAGTGATAGTCCAGTACCTCTTAGTGCGTATCTAGCTGGCACAGTGTGCGAAATTCTGAGGAGATTATAAATACCAGGGATACGCAGCCCCAACTCTCCTTGAGAAAGAGAGGGATCATATCGTTTCATCCGGCCTTCATTTTCGGTTTTTATCATCTATTTTACCTCTCTTGGCGTTGAGCTCAGCGGCGTCTTTGTTGCTTTTGTGTTTCCCTAGAATCCATTACCATCGCAAGAATTTTTCACTTCTCTCCTTCCTCCAGAGACAAGATTTCAGTTATCTTCCATCGAACTGGGCAACCAAGACAAGAGTTGGTCTGTCCTCATATCTCCCTCCTGTGGGATGTAAGTATGTACATACATACATACATACAAAAATCTTTACATAGTAATGAGAGCGAATGATAGAGTGGTTGAGACGATCAATCAACATACATCTCCAAAAGAAGATGTGGTTGCTGTATATCGAAAACACAGACGCTGCGGAAGGCGAAGGTGGCACTACGACAATGGCTCGTTCGCTTAATAATATTCCAAGAATTTGTTTGTTTCGTTCGTTTCCTGTCCTGTCGTCACTCTCGTCTCTCCTCCACAACATCGTCTTGCACCTTTCCTGAAAAGCTCGAGCAAGAGCCAGCGGTGAAGACCAGAAAAGAGATTCTGAACAGTAGCTTCTGCACGCTTTTTTGCCCCGGTTGAAGACAATAGACACAAGATGAAGCTCAAGCTACCCACCGTCGCGCTTCTGTTCCCACTACTGGCGCACACTCTCGACTTACAGAGCTCCTTCGAAAGTATAAAGCACAACTTAGAGAGCTTCCGCGATGGGTCAAATCTTGACTCGCTGTACCACAACCTCGATGCGCTGCGACAGAAGATTGAGATGCCCGCATTTGTGAGGCAGTTTACGGACCCAATCGGCGTGTCGCCACTGTTATCACTGCATCGGGATTTGGTCCGCATTGAATCCGTCACGGGAAACGAGAATGCAGCTGGGACGTGGTTAGTCGAGCACTTGATGAAGCGGAATTTCACGGTGGAGACGCAGCCAGTGGTTACAGAGGGGATTGGCGAAGGGAGGAAGGAGCGGTTCAATGTCCTGGCGTATATCGGAAAGAATAGAACGACGCGTGCGCTGGTATCGAGCCATCTTGATGTCGTGCCGCCGTACTGGCCGTATGAGGTGCATGGCCATAAAATTAGCGGGAGGGGAACTGTGGATGCGAAGGGGAGTGTGGCTGCGCAGATTCGAGCGGTGGAGGAGCTGTGGGAACGACGAGAGATCGGAGAGGGAGATGTGGCGATGCTATTCGTTGTTGGTGAAGAAGGTATGTGGCCCTAGCATCCTAGTCTGCAATTCTCGCTGTGCCTAGAGAATACTGATATACCTATTACATAGCTGGCGGGGACGGCATGCGTGCTGCCAATAACCTCGGCCTCTCCTGGGAGTCTGTCATCTTCGGCGAACCTACAGAACTCAAGCTTGCGTCCGGTCACAAAGGCATGCTAACCTTCACCCTACACGCACAAGGGAAAGCCTCGCACTCCGGCTACCCCAACCTCGGTATCAATGCAAACTCATTGCTCATTCCAGCGCTCGCTGCCCTCGACAAGCTAGCCCTCCCCTCGTCGAACACACTAGGGAACTCAACGTTGAATATCGGGCGCATTGATGGTGGAGTAGCGGCGAACGTGATTCCAGCGCAAGCGCACGCGGAGGTGTCAATCAGGATTTCAGCGGGGAGCGCGAAGGACGTGATGGAGATGGTACTAGAGACCGTGAACAAGACTGGCATTGAAGGACTAGAAATCAAATTCAACGCCGAAGGCTACGGACCCGTCAACATCGACAGCGACATCGAAGGCTTCGAAACCATCGTCGTCTCCTACGGCACCGACATCCCCCACCTCCAGGGCGACCATAAACGATACCTCTACGGCCCCGGCAACGTCCTCGTCGCGCACTCTGATCACGAGAGCTTGACGACCCAGGACTTGCATGAGGCGGTTAAGGGGTATACGAAATTGATTCGGGAGGTGCTGAGTCCGTCGAAGGGGAAGGGGGTTGCGCTGCCTGAGGAGAGTGTGGTGGAGAGTGCGAAGGAGGAAGAGGAGAGGGAGGTTGTTACGAAGGAGGCGGTCGTTGTGGAGCATGAACAGGAGGAGGAGGAGGAGGCGAAGACAGATTTGTAGGTTTTATTCAGTCTATGGGTTATTTTGTTTTACGGGAGAGGGAAGGAAAAAGCCCTTTGCTTTTGATTCTGGGAAATAGGCAGGGGTTAGCCCCGGGGGAGGGGGAGAGGGGGGGGGGTTGTGTTATTATTATTATATCTCTTACATCTTTTGTTCTACTCGAGATCATTATATCTATTTTGGGAATTAAAAAGAAAGAGAAATTTTAAAAAGCCGAGTTTTATTTTATTTTTCTCTTTCTCTTTCTCCTGCATTACATTTACATATACATGGCTATCTCGAGCTTCGAAAAAATAAATAATAATAATAATATTTTTTTTTTTTTTTTTTTTTTTTTCTTCTCTGGCTACATATTCTTCATTACTTCGAGAGGCAAGAGCACACACACACACACACACACACCCAGCAGTAACTTTGATTATGGGGCATCAGACCAGGAATCCTGCGCTCCCGCACCCCGCTACTCCTTTCGAGTTCAAAAAAAAAAACGCATTGGAGGGCCTTCCTTATCCGCAAAAGGTAAACACCATACATACATACATACATACATACATACATACATACTCCTCCTTGGGGATTTCTTCTTCTCCTCGCTAATCTGCCATCTCATGAGGTTGTCACATCGCTTCTTTCAGGTTACGTTACCTGGGAAACGAGGATCTGTCTCCATGTATATCGTAAGGTATTGTATGTAACTCGATGTGATGCCATGTCTCCCCGCAGTTATTTAAAATATAATATTCCGGGGATATCCTTATTCAACAGTATCTCAAATTTTTTTTATATCTGGGGTCTATGCATACTGGAAAGTAAACAAACAGACATGTTCCTTCCGTGGATACGGATATTCACTATTCTATAAAACGGGGAAACCAGTGATATTCGATGATTCTCCGAAACCTCGTTTTAGGTCTTACTGACCTGTTGATTTGCTAGAAAAATTGCCGACTGTGTGTATTGCTATCTGATCCTTAACTAGCATTGCTCTCAACTATTGAAGCTGGAACTTTTTTTCTTTTTTTTTTTTTGTTTCATTTTTTTGACATTCTCGAAATACCTGGCTCATTTGATCATCACCCAAAGGGGATCTTCCCGCCACCCACAAGCAACAAAAAAGAGAGATTGGCTCGGATTGGATAACTTAGTGTCCTCCCTGACAGCTTTCCTAAGTGACGGGTCACTAACTATCCATACGGATTCTCCCCTTCGCCTGACAGACTTTGAACCCAAAGCCTCTTCAGTTGCCGCGGAACAAAAACTCCATATCCTCTGCCGTGAGGCTTTCCATAGCTTTCTGATCTGCGTTCATGGTGCCATTGATCATATTGGCCTTTTTCTCCTGCAAGAGCACCATTCGCGACTCGACAGAATCCTCAATGCAGAGGCGAGTTATCACGCAAGGGCGGCGCTGACTAAAATACGAATATCAGCCGTTAGTATTGTCGTATACGCAGATTGCTCTTCAAGTCCCCGAGTAGACAAGACACAAGCTCTGACGGTGAATGCATAATGGGATGAAAACACCTACCCAATACGATGGCAACGGTCCGCACTCTGCCACTCTGCAGCTGGATTCCACCACCTGTGACTTGGTGTCAGCGTATGGTCATAATACTTCTCAGACAGAAATCTTACGGGTCAACAATAAAAACCCTAGACGCTTCGGTGAGATTCAACGCTACACCACCCGCTTTGAGCGATACGAGGAAGACTTCGACGTCAACGTTCTCCATGAAGTATTTGATAGACGAAGCGCGTTGTGCAGGCGTCATAGTTCCATCCAACATGACGGTTTTAAAACCAGCACGATGCAAACGCCATTCGATGAGTTGCAGCATCGAGGTGAACTGGGAAAAGACAATCGATTTGTGCGTCTGCTTGCTACTCCTAAGCTTATAAAGGTCATAAACCAGCATCTCAATCTTGGTCGATGAGGTCCAGTTCTCCATATTGATACGATTAATGATGGAGGATTTCCTAACCAAAAGCTCATCCTGTTCGATTTCCGGCTGTTCCAAGTCAATGCTGAGGGCGATGTGGCATTTCGGACAGTCTGGTTCGGCATTGTTGGCTTCGACAGAAGTAATAAAGTTCTTGACGCATCTCCGGCAGAACATATGGTGACACTTGGAGCGAATGGCATCCTCAGCCACATCATCGCAAACAGTACAGACCAGAACATTTTGACCTGCCTCAGCATGCCGCCTCAAGAGAAGGTCGGGATGATCGGCAACTTGACGCATCTGCATAATGAGACCAAAGATGTTGGCGTAATTATTCAACATAACCCCCTGTGCGACGTAATTGTCAAACTGGCGGGTGGAGTTGGTCATAACGCTAGTAGCGAGATCGAGCTCAATTTCGTTGAAAAGCTCACGGTGGATGATGACCTGCTTTGGTGGAAGCTCCATAGTGGATACATGGTCACTTTTTAGACGCCTGAGCATGATCCTATCCAATAGTAGTTGTAATTTTTCAAAGGCGACTTTTCCATCACCCTCCGCCCCACATCGTTGAACTGTGAATATCAGTAATTGATCGCCTCTGTGGATTGGTATCATCCTTACTGGGATCAAGAAGTTCCTTGTTAAAAATAGATACTGCAAAAATTATTAGCTAAAACCATAATCCCAGGGTTGTCGGTTCGGTTTCAAGCTCACCATGATCCATGGGCCTTATTGAGGTTAGCAAGGAGAAAACAGCTTTAGTTGAAGTGAAGCACTCACCCATGTCTACACGTCTGGCATGAACGTTTGTCGATAAAATTCCAGTGAAGTTCTTTGCAGGTACATCTCTTGCAGAAATAGTATGCAAACGGCTTGACTTCCAGGAACTTCATGAGGGAAAAGAGTTCTCCAATGCGGTTTTGAAGAGGTGTGCCAGATAAACACCACCTGTGGTTGGCCTTAAGCGCGAAGCAAGCTTTCGATGTGCCTGAATTTCTAGTCTGCTATGCATTTAGTAAAGCCCCAAGCACTGAGGGGCGGCATTCTAACCGACCTTGATACTGTGTGCTTCATCTAGAATTACTCTATGCCACTTGATAGAGTGGATTACACTATCTGCTTTGATCAGATCGTCATCGCGTCGGAAGCCCTTCTGTTCCTTGCGGTAGCATGATTCAAGACTAGAGTCTGCAGCGTTGTAGTCAGTATTTGTAGTTCAGTGCGCTTACAGTGAGTTCCTCACAGGTGATTAAAACAACATCATATTCCTTTAGGTCCGCTGTCTTGAGTTTCTCCTTCTTCTGGCCATGATAAACGAGCACCTTGAGTTTACCACTTGTATAGGCATCTATCTCATTCTGCCACTGCATCAATGCAACCGGCGGCATGAGAACTAACGATGGGTCCTTTGCTGGGTAATCGGACATGATCAAAGAAACTGCCTGTATCGTTTTCCCCATACCCATCTCGTCTCCAAGGAGCCCTCCACGAAATTGGGTCTTCTCCTGTTTTATCATCCAATTTAGGCCCTCTAGCTGGAAAGGCTTGAGTATGCGAGTAATAGTTTTCGGCTGTGGAGCTTTCTTCGGTCTAATGACCGGAATTTCCTTAAGCTTTTCCCACATGGTCCTAAGTTCTGGATGTTGTCGCTCCAGTCTCATACGATCCTTTTCGGCCTAGAACATAGTAAAGCAATTAGTTCCAACGCACAAGCAATGGGTTGACTTGCCAAGACAGGCGACGATGAAGGGAGGAGGAAAATCCACGTCTGTTAAGTTGATCATCACGCTACCACATCGCTGGAAGGATAATTGACTAAGAGGAAATTGTGGGAAGGGGGTAGTGGTAGTGAGTGTGAAATGGTGCTCTCATGATACGTTCATAACCACTCACCCTTGAACCTAGCGAACGTAAGTAGACTCGAAGTCTTCGCCCAGTTAAGTACATTGCCGGATCGATATTAGTAGGAGGTAACACAGCTACCGTGGTGGGAGCAGAAGATGTAGTGGTGATACTAGAATATGATTGTGTGCCAGCAGTTGGTAAATCAGGTCGAGTACCACTGACATCCGCATCGTTGTCTGTGAAGGGTTCGAAGAGTCTGTCGGACATATCTGACAGTCTAGAGTCTAATGGGTCGTATACCGGGATTGAAGGAAGTGTGTGATGAGACCTGCTCACACTTATTGCTGAATGACGATTGCGTAGAGCGTTTACGGCTGTTTTCACAGCAGACTTTGGCTTGTCTTCGTACTCGTCATCCTCCTCCTCATAGTCGTCATCCTCATCCTCATCTTCATACTCGTCGTCTTCGTCATCCTCAATATCCTCCATAAAATCCTCAGGTACAGTAACGCTCTTTTTCACACGTCGGGTACGGGAGAAGTCATCGGCCTTGCTAGTTTCAGAACTGTAGCTTTTCCCGTCTTCTTCAAGTTGCAAAGCGCGGGCAACCTGAGAATCGAGATCTTCACCGATGCTCATCTTGAACTCATCTTCATCGAATTCATCATTCGAATCTCTCTTCCGCTTCGCGTTGCGGTTTAAGTCTAGATTCATACCGACAGGTTGATTTATATGTTCGGAGCCTCTAATTCTGGAGCGAGTAGAGGTCTGGCGGTGTGAGGTAAGTGGTGGATATAGAGACTGAGCTGCAGAATCGCGTGGGGTAGCAGCGACGCTCGTCCCCGGTGTTGTATAACGACTAGAGAGATCGCCGCCAGAGGTGGTGACAAATGAAGATATTGAAGATGGGCTCATAGCTGAGATTCGGTAAGGCGGGGGCTTGAGTGTGGATCCTTCTGATGAAGTCGCAATATTAGGCTGCTGGCCATTAAGCATTGCGTTGGGATCGGTACTATCCAGATCCATACTATCGTTTGTCGCCTCCTCGTATGTCGAGAGGTTGGTTGATGAAGTCGCTGCAAATCTCTTAGCTGTAGATGAGTGTGTTAGCAAGTTGGTGAGTAGTAAATATGGACGCAAAAATTTGCTTGAAAAATGTGCCAATGCAAGGCCCTCGAATGGCTTCAGAGACAGTGAGGAAACTTACAAGTACGTCTCAGCCGAATACCAGAAGGCGTTGGCACTGAGGTTTCTGTAGCCTTTTTCTTGGGCATATTTAGTGGCTGTATTTATACGACTATGAAGACGATAAGTGTTGTACGGAGCAAAGCAGCGGGCTATCGAGTAACGGGTTAGCACGGATGTACATTACATACAGATGAAGAACGAATCCCATTGTAGTTGAAGAGAGTGACCAAAGAACTAATTTAAATACCGGATTTTGGAATCCTAAGCTATGGTATTCTCTGCAAAGGTGTTGGTTGTTGTAAGGAGTAGTTGGAATGTTCGGCTTCTGTACGAAGTAAGACTGTATCGAAGATTTATTATTTTATTTTTAGGAACGATAGAAAGGGAAGCAAACTGCAAGATAATCTCGAATTCTCGTCAGCAACTGTATAGACGAAGGAAGGTTGATGCACAACGAATGGAACGGCGCAGATGTTTCATAGAGGGAAGTTGCATAGATCTTAGCGTGGCTTTGGCGATTGCCGATAGGCTAAGCCAGGGCAACAGGGGTCAAAAAGCGATCTTGAATTGAGAGTGAACTTGCCTTGAGGCTACGAAGTTCAGGTCTGAATCGATATTAATGTAGTGAGACGGCTGAGTGGCGGTTCAACTGCACACTGTTCTCAAGTGAAGAATGGCTGAGGTGAATGTGAAGAAAGGAGTGAGTGGTGGTGGACCTGTTAGCGACCTAGGATAAGGACGCGGTACGCGTAGCTGTCCGCACGCCAACTCACGTGATCAATTTCTGTTGCCTCACTATAATTCAGAGCTCTTTCATTCAATCTTACGGGTGAGCTTCGTACATGTATTTTTGCTCCCTGTCACCCTTTCTCCTTACCTCACTTGAACTTTCGTAGCCTTTCTTATTCCCCCCTGTATCTCTTTTCCCAGCTTCCTTGACCTCTCACAACTGTGCTTTATTACATTTGAGAACCGCAAAGTCAGAATAAAGACAGGCTCTCAAGATGTATGTTCCTTCCTGTGACTGGCCAACAATATTTAAGCTGACTGCCTTGCCTCAATATAGGTCGAGGCGTGGCAATGATATTCGTGGGCCGTGAGTTATTCCTTAAGTTTCTATGTCTACGAATTTTGATATGTTCTAACCTGAATCCACTATTAAGACAATCTGCGCTGACCGACTTCTTGGCCGTAAGTACTCCTGTGGGTTCTATCAGCGCAACTGCTGAAGGTGTAAGAATTACCGCTGACCGATTGCCATATAGCAACATAATATCTCAGCTCGCCAGATTCGCCTTGAATATGAAGCTCGTCAACGCGCTGCTCAAGCCGAAGCGCAGCAATCATCGACTGATCCTGCACAGACAATGGCAACTGGTGCTCAGGGGCGTCAAAGATCCGGCCAGGAGGCCAATGGGAATGAGAACGAGAATGCTACAGAATCCTTGACGGCAAAGAAGCGGGTGAAGGGCGGTAGGAAATCCAGGAAGCGCCGTTTAGGCGCTGGTTCTGGGGACATGGACGTCGATGATTTTGAACAAGGACATCAGTTGCTTGTCACACCGGCCAAGCGGGCAGGACAAATTGATAATTGTGTTGAATGCGGAGTGCGATTCACCGTTACCCCATACTCAAGGGCTGCCCCAGAAGAGGATTATGAAGGTGGAGGCCTACTTTGTGCGAAATGCGCCAAGGAAATTCTTGGACCAAAGGCACCAAAGACAGAGAAATCCGTGAGTCGCGAAAAGCGCCGTCAGATTCAAAGCAACCTATTGGACGGCCACAGACAACGCGGAGCAAAGAGTTTGCTGCAGCTGTGCATAGAGGTGAGCTAATACACCTTATTTCTTACGAACCCTTTGGTACTCATAACACCTCTTCGGGCTTTCGCAAGTGTGTGTGCGTGTGCTACAGGCCTCTTTGTTTGCTTTATCTGACCCAGACGCCTAAATGCCTGGACATCTAAATTTACTTTTCTTAAGACAAGTAATCTTGAATAGTAATTGGATTTCACTACGTCTGGAGATGTGATCTCACTCTTCGCAGTTTATAGTTCTTCGATTTTACTATGCGAGCTGACAGTCAACAGAAAGTGGCCAAGCATATTGACGAGATCGACGATTTCGGAGACGTACCGCCTCAGGTTCTAGACAAACTAAGCCGAATTCTCTCGAAGAACCGGGCTATTGACTCAAAGATCATTCAACTGTTCCTCAAGCCGGATTTGGACGTCGTATCGATCTATGATTGTGGCAGTAGGGCTCCTATCCTTCATATGTATGACCCAGGATTCGTATGCTGATTAGTGCTACAGAGCTTGAGATTGATGACTATAAGAAAATCTTTACTATTTCCCCGAACATTAAGTCCCTGACACTTCTCAATGCTAGTCAGTTCCAAAACGATGCTATGGACTACTTCATAAAGCGTGTCAAGATTTTGAAACATCTCTGGCTCCATTCGACTAATTTGATCAGCGACGAACGCTGGCAATCCTATTTTAGCAAGCATGGAATGTTGCTAGAATCTCTCCGACTTGAGTTCCTAAACGAATACTTCACTTTGGCTACCATGAAAGTCATGGTCAGCAAATGCTCAAGGCTGAGGTCACTCAGACTCGAACATCTGAACCATCTCAAGGATGACGCTGTTCTTGAATTAGCGAAGCTCACAGAGTTGGAACACTTCAGTGTACGCCTTGGAGCAGAGGTCCAGCCTCAGACTCTTGTCACCCTAGTCGAGGCGTTTGGAAAGAATCTTCGAACGCTTGCTTTCAAGGATTGTGTTTCTTTAGACGAGTCTGTCCTAAATGCCATTCGAATGAATTGTCATCGCATCCAACACTTGAAGGTCGCTGGAATTGAGTGTCTCCCCTTCAGCGCCTTTTCGGTGCTGTTCAAAAACTGGAAAAATCCAGCTCTTATCAAGTTGGACCTCTCTTCAATCCGTACTCTTGAGGCTGAATCTAAAGCGGATGAGCCAAGCTCAGATGGGAATGAGGAGACCTGGGTGACTGACAGCGCTCTCCAGGCGTTGATGGCACACTCCGGTAGTCGGTTAGAGAAACTTGACCTACACTCCAGCGGTCCTATCGACCACAAGGCACTAAGTTCCGCTTTCGCTGAGGGAATGACTTTCCCGCATCTCAGAAAAATTGATCTTAGCTTCGTTCAGGCTGTTGATGACTTCATTGTGGGGAGCATGGTACGCTGCTGCCAAAATCTAGAATACCTCACCGTAAGTATTTCCCTGCATCACCTTAGAGGCCTGCTGTCCAAATCGATATGTGGGAACCTAATAGAATGCTGGCGTCTAAGCTAATCACTAATGGGAAGATATACGGTTGCCCGCGCGTCACCGCGCCAACAATTCCTCGTGTAAACCTTCGCGGCCGCTTTTTCGTGAAGGATGACGGATTCTAGTAGCCCATCACCGTATCAACACAGCCGGAATAAACATACGGCTTCTGCTTTGAAAATAGTGTGGGAGATGGGTGGTTACGATACGCAAAATAAGTCTTCAGCTCTGATGCCCGGTGACGGGTTATGGGCGCCAATGGCGTACCTGGTTTTTGGTTTGTTGATGTCTCATATCCTAGGCGGGGGAATAGAATGGGAAACATCATTTGGCTCATAGGAGGCAATCTATGAGCATGGCTTTGTGTGCTTCCCTGAACTGATATCGCGACTAATTGGCTTGTGATCAGAGCAGCGGAAATGCGCACCAGTTGCGAGCAAATAGCCTTTTGCAGGATTACCCCATCACTCCTCGACATCGATTCTTACATTAGAGCCAATAAACCTCACCCTTTACCTTCATGATGGAGTTTTCTTACTGGTCCCGAAGCGCGCCATATCAAAGAAGTAAATAAGGAAGATGAACGTAGGGGTAGAGTATTGGTATAGGGAGGAATGAAGGGCTGGGTCATGTCTCTGGAAACACTACCTCTTTACACGAAGACCAATTTATGAACATCGTTTTTAGTTCACTCCTTCCACCCCTATCTATCATAACCGCCTATTTTCCTGTTCGCTAGCCATAACATCTTTCCCACGATTAATCTGCACCTTCCGATCCTCTCCTGCACTCACAATGCCTACCTCACGGTCCCAGCAAACGCTGAAGATCTTGACACCCTCTCCCCCAACTTTTTTCGCTCCTTCCGCCTGGCCCTCCCGTTTTATCGTATATACACTCTCCCCCACCTCTCCGCTCATACTTGTCCCCGGCTTTGTAGATCGTACGTCCCATATCCGACATGTGCCATCGTGACTGCCACTTACAAGTCCCCATACACTGTCTGGATCTCGCGCTAGGCTGACCACGGCGTTGGAGTGTCCTCGTAGTGTTAATGCTGATATAGTAGCGACGTCGGCGCGCGGGTCGATGAGCGTGATGTGTCGTGCTGATGTTCCAGCTGCGAGAAGATGTAGGTCTGGGAGGCTGGTTAGAGAGAGGAGAGGATGTGAGGTTGTGCGAGAGTCCACCTGTGAGGCGGTGACGAGGTCCCATGTACGTAGGGTGTGATCCCAGGATACCGAGTAGGCGACTGTCGGGTCTGAGGGTGAAAAGATGGTTGATGAGACCGGAGCGGTATGAGACTTTAAGAGCGCTAGGGGTCCGCGACGGGGAATTACGGGGCCGGAAGAGGTTGTTTTTCGGCGCTTTGAGCGCTCTGATGTGGATTGTTCGGATGGAAGCAATTGAGGAGGAGCAGCGGGATTATCCGATTTGTTAGCTGACCAAACGCCAACAGAGTGGTCTGTCGAGGCGGAGAGGATCTTCATCGAAGGTGCATGCACGGCTATGTCATCTGCGCTGCCAGTGTGGCCATACAATTCAAGCAGAGGCTCCAGCTCCGCTGAGAAGTGATCAGGCGACTCGCTATATTTCCATACCCGCACTGTACGATCGAGACTCGAAGACACCACCTGTGACGGCGAAATGAACTTCGCAGCTTTAATAGAGGACGTTTGGCCACCATTTCCCGCAGGCGAAGAAGTGGCTAATATCTGCGACGACATGTTCCAAACCCTCAACAGCCCATCATAGCTCCCAGACAAAATCCTCTCCTGCCCCGTCCCCGCAGCAGTATGCTCGCTCAACCTCCAAACAGGCGATGATTTCGACAGCACATCCACAGCAGACACCCAATCGTCATGCTCAAACGAAGCAAGATACAACGGCGGGATAAGACTTCGGACGTATTCGAGTGTGAGAGTGTTCTCGGAAGAAAGCCCGTTTGCGGTTAGGTATTCGTCGAGGGAGGTGCGAAGGAAGGAGCCGGCGATTATGAAGTCGAAGGGAATGGGCTTTTCGGAGGCGAGGAGGTGGTTTATTACGGACGAGAGGCCGTAACGGCGGAGGTCTTGGGGGCAAAATCGGTGTTAATGAAAGCTCTAGCTTCATATACAATTTTCGAAAGAAAACTTACGGGTAGGAACAAGAATAGGCCCAGTATTCTCTGGAAGTGAAATATCAGGATGACGGGTTGTGAATTGAACTTTAGCTTGGGAGCCTGGCAGCTGCTGCGCAGTAATCGGTTTTTCTGTACACATTGTATGGCAATTGGAAAGCCTGCAGGTTTTCCGTGCGCGGTTCTAGTTTACAGATGAGGCTCTGAGATAAAGTCTCTTGCCAAGAGAAATATATTCAAAACCCTAACCCTGTCCCAGATAAGCACTATTGAATAGTTTAACAATAGGATGCATCAAGTAGAGCTAGCTAAATCTATCGCCCTGCAGAACTTGCCCGAATCTGTACGATGGCTTTTCTTCTATGCTCTGAATCCGCAAAGAGAGCTTCAATCAGGTCTATAACCTCCGGCGCTGAAAACTCAAGTCGCAGTTCTCCTTCCGACCATAAGAATCTGATATCGGCGAGCGATCCCTCCAGGATGGTTGCAAGATACTGGAACTTGAGCCAATTCGGCGTGTAGATTGCTGTAAGCGGTACAGCACCTTGGGATGATTCTGTTGCCCTCTGTTGCAAGAATAAATCTTCCAGTGTTGAGATTCGATTGCAGAAAGACGCCAACTGCTGAGATTCTGATTCCGAGATGTCACTCATGTCCTCAACATCGACAATGATTTTGTTTGTTATTGTGAAAACCAGTGAACCTATAGATTGCAGCAAGGCCGAGTATGAGAGCACATCTTTCCAGCGGCTGTAGATGTGCCGTATCCTATCAATGCAAGAGTCGATCGCTATCTCGCATTCTCCGGCGAATGGTTGGGTGGTGCAGTTAGCAAAACCTTGCGCACCGTCAAGAAAGTCAACTAAAATGGTCCGTTGAGATTCCATTTCCTTGCCATAAGCGCGTTTCCCGAATGCGTCAAGGTGTTTGATATCGGGTTCAATATTTAATTTACCTGTAGCTCGTGGGCTTACAGATATTGTGCGTTGGGCTTGTGCTTCTGAAAATTCGCGAAGTCGTTCTCCCAGCCATAGGCTGTCATTGTAGAGAAACATGTTGCCACTGAAATCCTTGGTGTAGTAGAAAGGCGCAGATGCTCGGAACATTGCTAAGATGAGTGTTGGTAGGGAAAAGAGGCCAGCCGCAGCGGGTGAGATAGGCGAGGATTTGTAACTAAGCGTTGAATCCTATTAGCTTACATTCAGCATTTCTCAGAAAGGTATCACATACTCTGGTAAGAGGAGCGTCTCTGCATCATCAACCACTTGTGTGATGGTTTCAAGAATAGACTCCGGTATTGCTGTAATACTGTATGTTTCTTTCAGTGTGACCTCTCGTTCCGTATTATTTTCGGCTCCGTTGCTAGCCTCTGCAGTCTCTTTCGATTTGTTTGGGCTGGACAGAGATTCGTTATTTCCATCATCGCCCCAACCCCATGCTTCTCCAACGTCATCATCTTCCTCCTCTTCACTTATAGACGGTTTTGAAGCTGTCGGATTCTCAGTTTCAACCTCCACATCCTCGTCGAGTCCCCACGCGCTAACATCCTCTTCGTCTACTGTTGGAGGATTCACATGCTGAACTTGTGGCTTCTCATTATCCTCGTCAGACCAGTCTTCACTCCAGTTCTCTCCCCCACCGTTCTCGCCAAAAAGTTTCTCTATCGGTGCCACGATCTGGGTCTCCACTCTCTCGACACTCCTAATCTCCCCGAGTCCCCTGTATAGAATATTTCGAACGTTGTCTAGGGACGTTTCCCTTCGTCTTGTAAGCCATACCCTCGGAGCTCGCTCAACCCAACCTAACAGCTCCCCATTTGCCGTCCATCCGATCGATTCAATGTCCTCTTCTAATTTAATCGCCAGTGCCAATATTTCTCGATACTCTTGCATGCCTTCCAGTGAAGGTGGCACCGATGAGGCTAACCATGTCGATGTCAAGCGCGAGGTCAGACTTGGCATTAAGATTTGGGACAATGGAGTAGAAACTGACGGCGGAAGCCGAGTGCTGATGTATCCTATGATAGTATTGAGATCTTTGAATAGGAGTTGAATACTGGTATCTGGATTGCGTCCCGACAGTTGTATATCATCACCGCTCACTAAAATAGCTGCTGTTGTTTTATCTGGGGCAAGGGTTAAGCGCGGGCTGAGAATTATAGAGTCGAAGTTTCGGTACAGCACGTCGATGGTCTTCTTCAATAGCTGAAGCTTGTTGAGAGCATCAACGATAGTGTGTATGTCTATTACAGGGAATTCTGGAGATTCTGTGAAAATGTTAACTAACCATGCCCGCAAAAAAGGAACACCATACTAACTTTGAAATTCATTTCCTATTGTTATGCGATTTTCGCCCTGATTGACCTCAATCAACGCATCCCAATAATCGTTCACGTTTTCCTCTATAGCCCTTCGTAGGTCCGTAGCCCTATCTCTAAGCAAGCCAACCACAGTTGCATTCTCGATCGACTGTAACCGAGCTACATCACCATCCGCTTTGCTAAGCTTTCCAGTTGCTTCAACTAAGCGGTCATTTAATGCATCTTCTTGCACCTGGTCAAGGCCTTTTTGAATGTTGTAAATTTGCTCCAACGTCCCAGTCAATGTTTCGTTGAACCGTACCTCTCCCAGCAGAAGGTCTAGTTTGCTGGTGGCATCCTTGAGCTTTTCCTGTAGCTGCTTTTCCTCTTCAGCATGCTGGAGAATATCATGTGAAGCCTTTTTTGACTTCTCAATATCTTCATGTAGCTGGGAGGCCCGAGATATCCAGTCATCGATGTCGGGGGCAGCTTCACTGCTTAGCCCTCGAATGTCGTTCTTGGATTTGTAGATTAGCCATCTCTACCTAGTTTAGTAGTCAGACAAGTATCTATCTACCTTGAAATCATCTTGGGCTCTGTTGAGGATATTTAAAACAACCGGAAGTGCTGAAGATGGAATATCCGCTGAAATCACCTCTTCGGAATCTGGATACTCCCCATATCGGACTGACTTCAGCACAGCTTCTCCAAGCTGCACATCAGATATTTGTGACTGCATCCAGCCAGTAGAGGACTACCATACTACGCTTGGGGTGCGGTCGAGGAAGTTGTGAAGTCCGAAATTCGCGACCACGTTGACGTAGTGGTTGGAGAGCTGTTAAAGCCGACTAGCGACAGACCAAGCAAACATAACAAACATCTCAAAGGACACGAAAAGTGAGCATATTAAAAATTTGTCGAAAGGCACTATTACGTAGCTGTCGGCGTGGAAATGCTGTCACCAAAATTATATTTCTTAGTAAGACGATTCGGGGTTTATTACTCTGTAGTGCGCGATAAGTAGAGTTAGGGTACGACCTAGTATGCATTGCTTTTTAAGCCATGTCTAGTTGTGACATTCAAACCAGTCGCACGAAAATATCTTTTATCAATAGACATTCCGCAGCCTGGCTGCAGACACCCAGTTTCTTTGCGCGGATCTCGTTCCCAGCTAGATCTCCTACTTCAGCCGCGCAGGCCAAAAATATCGTTTACGGATAGAGGGGAACTTCATCCTGCTGCTGTGCCCCGCCATCGTGGGTGTAACCAAGTTAACTTCGCCTCGCCGTATGACAGCCTGTGCGTAACTTTAAAGGAACATAGATTTAACGTCTTCTTCTCCAGGGCACTCATCAGATCTGTATGTTTCCTTGTCTGAAATTACCGCGCTACTCTCTAGTTTTGGCATTTGGGTTCTTACTTCTGGTTCTAGAACCTACTGTTTCGTGGTGGTGTGTTTACCCACTTCTAATGCTCCTTCTTACCGTCTCTGAAATAGTCATCACTGACCAAGCACCACTTTCGTCTAGCGGACGGTACCTTACGGAATATTTGACTCAGCTCGACTTGTCATTTAGCATTCAGACAACTAAGGGTACAGTCTCCGATATGCCAGGCAATAGGAGAAAGACGTTCTTTAGAACTCTTCAGAGGTTTGAGACAGATTATTCGCCATGCGTTATCACACAGTATGAATCTGAGAGAACCGGAATGAGAGCAATTGTTGTGGATCGAAAAGGCCCTAAAATTCGAGGTTTTTTTGCTTTGGCTACTGAGATTCATGATGACTCTGGGGCACGTGAGTATTCTTGTCCGTATATTGTAGGTCTTGGATGCTGACTAGATTTAGCACATACGCTTGAGCATTTAGTATTTATGGTAAGCAATATTGAAATGCAAACTAATGCGGAAAGCTAAAGCCATGTTAGGGTTCCAAGAACTACAAATATAAGGGAGTCCTGGATAGAATCGCAACGCGGGCATACTCTATGACTAACGCTTGGACGGCTACTGACCACACGGCTTACACACTTGATACTGCGGGCTGGGAGGGGTTCGCCCAAATAGTAGGCGGATCAGCTCCTGGTTCACTTAGTTTTACCCCTGACTGATGGTCCTTGGCCTAGCTTCCCGTCTATCTTGAGCATATCCTTTTTCCAACGTTGACGGATTCTGGCTGCTACACTGAAGTTTACCATATTGACGGCACAGGGCACGATGCAGGGTTTGTTATTGGTGTTTTTCATCTTGTTTCGATCTGCTGATTCTTTGCTCAGGGTGGTGTACTCTGAGATGCAGGGAGTTCAAAACAACCCGGACGAGCTCATGGATCTCAAAGCGAAACGCTTACTCTATCCAGAAGATATAGGCTTTCGTTACGAGACTGGTGGAATGCTGGAGCAGCTCCGAGTGCTTACTGCAGATCGAATACGAGAGTTCCACCGGGAGATGTACCATCCGAAAAATCTCTGTCTCGTTATCATCGGAGAGGTAGATCACGAAAACCTGCTTGAAGTACTAGATAACTTTGAAACACCAATTCTTGGCGACCTACCGAGTCTCAATGACCCTTGGAGACGCCCTTGGGTCGAATCTGTTCAGCCACCCCCACTTAAGGGGTCAATAATCAAAACAGTAGAGTTCCCAGAGGATGACGAGTCCATGGGAGAAATACTGATCAGCTTTTTCGGTCCAGATGGGAATGATTCATTGCTAAGTAGGTAGATGAATCTTTCCACTGAAATTTCATTTCTAACCCGAATAGCGAGTGCGCTCGGAGTCCTTTTGGTTTATTTGTGCGGCTCCTCAGTTTCGATTCTCGAAAATACGCTAGTCGAAAAGGAACAATTGGCTAGCGGCATCTTTTATAATGTTGACTGGCGCTTGAACAGTGTCGTCTCCTTCACAATCAATGGAGTGGCGACAGAACAACTTGATGAGGTCGAAAATAGGTTCTTTGAGATACTCCGTGAGACCGCGTCGAAGCCACTAGACATGGCATACCTACTAGATTGCATAAGAAGACAGAAGAGACAAACTAAATCGTTGGCTGAAAGCTCTGGTTACTTCTTCTCAGATCCAATCATATCTGACCACTTGTTTGGCAAGAGAGATGGCTCAACTTTACGAGACCTAGCGTCTTTGAAGGAATACGACGTTTTAGAGAAGTGGGACAACCAGCAATGGAGGGCATTTCTCAAAGAATGGATATCAGATGCTGCGCATGTCACGATTCTAGGTCACCCATCAAAAAAGCTCTCTAAGAAGCTCAAGGCAGACGAAAAAGCTCGAGTCGAACAGCAAAAGAAACGCTTCGGTGAGAATGGTCTAAAGGAGCTGGAGAAGCGGCTGAATGATGCAAAAGCATTAAATGATATTGAAGTGCCTAGGTCATTGCTGGAACAGTTCAAAATTCCTGGAACCGATTCTATTCATTTTATCAGAACGCATACTGCGCGGTCTGGGTTTGCGAAGAAAATGGGATCTTTAGACAACAAGGTTCAGAAAATCGTAGATAAAGACGGACCGGATCTTCCATTATTCATCCACTTTGAGAGCATACCATCCAATTTCGTCCATATCAACCTTTTGCTCTGTACTGAGACGATTCCTGTTCAGAGGAGACCTCTTCTTCCTATCTATCTTACGAATTTCTTCAATACTCCTATTGTTCGTGACGGAAAAAGGATCGAATTCGAGGAAGTTGTGGTCGAGTTAGAGAAAGACACAGTCAGCTACAGTGTTGATTCCACCATTCCGGAACTTATACGCGTTCGGTTTGAGGTTGAGCCCGAAAAGTATGAAGCTGCTATTAGTTGGCTGAAAGAATTGCTGTGGGAGAGCGTATTTGATGAGACGGTATGCTTGTACCGTTCTGTTCCGTCAATTTAAAACGGTGACAAAGTAGAAGCTAACTTTCGGAGTAGAGATTGAAAGCTACAGTTACGAAGATGCTTGCCGATATTCCAGACGAAAAACGTAGTGGCAACAGCGTAAGTTATATGTTTATAGATTCTCTCGTCTATGGCTAGCTTGGGAAAGTTACTAATATTTTGCAAGATGCTCTGGGCTGTGGATTCAATGATCCATTACGCACCTGAATCTATCGCCCGGGCACGCAATACGCTCGTCAAAGCTGTTTATCTCAAGCGCATTAACCGGCTTCTCAAGGACGAACCCAAGACCGTAGTCGCGCTTCTCGACGAATTCCGAAAATACCTCTGCACTCCTGAAAATATTCGAGTTCTTGTCATAGGCGACGTTGAGAGATTGCCGTCTCCTGTCTCTACGTGGAGAAAGCTAATTGATGGCCACAAAGCCAACCGACCACCTAACCCGATAGACCGGCCCTCCACTCGTCTTAGTGAAGCTGGCAATAACCCTGGCAACCTAGCTTACGTTGTCCCAATGCCCACCATCGACTCTTCATTTTCTATTCAGACCGCCCGCGGCCCTGACTCTTATGATCACCCACAGCTCCCGGCTTTGCTAGTTGCCACAGCCTATCTCGACGCTGTTGAGGGCCCCCTTTGGTGTGCTGTTCGTGGTACAGGCCTCGCCTACGGCACAGGCTTCTCTCGCGATACTGATTCCGGACATTTGCAATTCCGCATCTACCGTTCACCAGACGCCTACAAGGCCTTTGTTGCCAGCAAAAAGGTCATTGTTGATCTTATTTCTGGTACCACGCCTTTCGATCCGCTTGCTATGGAGGGTGCGGTGAGCACCATCGTCGTTGCATTTGCGGATGAACAGGTCAGCATGTCTACTGCGGCGCAGATGAGTTTCGTGAATCAAGTGATCCGTGGTCTATCCCCGGAATATAGCTCGGATATGCTGAAGAAGGTCAGGGCTGTCAAGGTGGAGGACGTGAAGGAAGTCCTGGAAAAGGTTGTATTATCGGTCTTTGAGCCAAAGTCAGCTAACTTAGTCGTTACGTGCGCGCCAATTATGCAGGAGGTGGGTTTCAGCAGCCCCTTTTATGTTTTATTATTCGACTATGAGGGACTTGGCTAATGTGACTTCAATTTCCTTCCTCTTAGGACATTTCAAATGGGTTTGAGACGGAAGGTTTTGAAGTTCAAGTGAAAGCTCTGGGATTCTTCTACGACGATTACGGTCTTAAACCTAAGGATGGTGATAAAGAGACAGACGGTGAAGGTGAAGACGAGGAGGAGGAGTCAGTAGATGATGCATCGGAAGATGCGTCTGAAGATGAACACGAAGAGTTATGAAAATCTCTCTGGTGGCACTTTGACATTCAGTTCTATGTTGATTTTTTCTCTTTGTCTAATCTTCTACATGACTTAATGCTTTATCTATAGTCGCACCACACCCTTGCATCGTTCTATTGCGTTACTGTTACTGTTGCGTAGGATAGGGATGTCAGCCAACCTTTGATGATTCTTATAACTCTCTCTCTACCCCCCCCCCCATCTCTAGTATAGCGCTTAGATGGCGCAATGGAACGGTGAATTGTATGATGATTCTTATGATGAAGTGGGTGTTGTTGGATTGTCGTCGGCTATATGTGACTTTGATTGATCTGTGGACGTTCTCTTCCGGAATCGTCCTTGGAGCCAGCATCGGTACATCTTCAGCTTCCTCTGCCTGTTCACTAGCAGTCGCCGGTCAACACCTAAGTCTACCACCTCGAAGAGATCCTCTGCTTCTGTCTCTTCATTCCCTTGCTCTTGGTCCCCAATTTCACTTTCTTTGTCACACCCCCCCCTCTTAGGCCCGTCTGTTTTAGCTATCGTCTGCGCCACTGTCGTCCTTCCTACATTTCCCAACCCCTCCCGCCGCCAAATTCCCGCCAACTCCTCCTTCTCAAAGAAGTACACCCTCGTCCCATCCCCCCTCACATAAAAATTATCCTCCATCCACCTCCCCTTCTTAAACCTCACCTGCGCCAGATCTCCCCGTCCATAGTCCCTTAAACACACCTCCCCGCCGGGCTTCAACACACGATATATATTCCGTACCGCCCTCTGCCACTGATCTGGCGATAGCGCAGAGAATATGAAGATTAAAAGCACGATGTCGATTGAGCCTTCAGCTATTCCCGGGGGGAGTGGCTCGGAGGAGGATGTTACGTCCCAGACGTCTGCTTGGATGTACTGAGGGTCGTAGTGTTCGCTTTCGCGGATTAGTTCGATGGCTTTTTTCGAGAAGTCGACCGCGTGGAGTTTCAAGTGTGGGTTGTGGTTATGAGCGAGAATGGGGAAAGCGGTGTTGCCGGCGCCGGCGCCGACCTCGAGGAGAGTGGTAGGTGAGGAGTCGGCCTGGGTGACGGCGGTTAGGATGGGGAATTCTTGTTGTAGCCATTTGCGGTTTTTGAAGAAGTTGGTTGTGTTGTTGCGGTAGAAGAGATCCCACCACTTCGCCGGGTCGGAATTGAAGCGCTCTATGCGTAAAGGGGGTCAGCTTGTTTTCGATTGGCAAGTGCGGGGTTTTAATGGAGATATTTTCTTACTCTTGTCAAACTCGGCCACGGGATATTCTCGTTGCCTTGCATATTGAACCTCTGCGTATTCCTGGTACGCTGCATCGGTCTCTACGTGATCCCAGGCGTTGAATTCGAACACGTCGTCGTCTTCGAGGAGATATCGCGATCCGAACTGGAAAGGATTGCTACGCTTGAGATTGTCGCGGGGGTCGTGAGAGCGATGCGGTGGTACAGTCACAGAATCTGTGGTGATGCAGTCTTGTTCTAGTTCTGGCGAAATGTTGGCTATGGCAAGCGCTGCCAGGTCGGGCGGCGATTCTATTGAGGCGGACTCCATATTTTATTGTGAAGAGCGACGGAAATATGTAAAGTTCGAAACCGTTACCGAAAAAATTAAGGTGCGGCTCTTCGGAAATTGCCGAACGTCTTGTCGAGCATTAAAGAACAAAATAGAGCAACATATACGGAGTACTGGCCCAAAGGTGGAATTGAGACGCTGGACATCGGGATTTCTTGCTGCCCGGAGCCTTGCGGTTTCATGGGACTGACAATGATCGAGAGAGTGTGGAAAGTGGAAATTGCATAATACGAAGTTTATTGCGGCTCAACTATCTGTCGATGACCTCAACGAGCTTGACTTCACCCAACTCCATAGCAAAAATGCGGCACCCACAACTCCTTCGCTCTCTCAGACTACCATCCTCTCCAATCAATCAGCTGCCTCTATTAAATCCCCGATCGTGGTCTCCCTCAAAACCCTCGATTCTCCTCCCCAACCATTACCAACCCCGACGACACTTCCTCCCCGGCCTAACCTCCGAAATCCAGACTCTGCACGCAACACGCACTCTCCCCTATCCCTCCTTGGCTCTCTACGACATTGTCGCAGATATAAATTCCTACTCTGCCTTCGTGCCCTACTGTCTGGGGTCAGCCGTCTCGCGGTGGTCGTCGCCTAGTACGAATAATGGTAGACGTTGGCCTACGGAAGCGGAATTGCGTGTTGGTTGGGGGGGGTTGGATGAGCGGTTCGTGAGTAGGGTACGCTGCGTTCCGGGAAGTGTGGTGGAGGCTGTTTCGGGGGATGCACGGACGACCATCTCGAGGGGAGATCTATCCCCAACGACGGATCTTGCTTCAGGGGCCGAGAATAGTCTATTTACGCATCTATTGACGCGGTGGACTATTCAGCCGCTAAGATACAAGCCACCGCCACAGGGAAAGGGAGCACTGGCGACGAAGGAGCAGACGGAGGTTAATCTGGTGATTGAATTCCAGTTTGCGAATCCTATTTACGCGACATTGAGTAAGGCTGTTATGCCAAAAGTTGCGGGCATGATGATCGAGGCATTCGAGGAGAGGGCAAGGAAATTGTTGGATGCACCAATCTCTGGAGAAGAAAGGTCGGTGAGGGCTAGGGAAGGGTTAGAAGGTAACATGGGGAAGCCATAGGAGTGGGTCGACGATAGGGGTAGAATTCCGTATAGATGGAAATGCGTATACTAGACTAGAGCACCCTAAGATGAATTAATCTAGAAGAGTAGAACATTCTATTCTGTGCACGAAAAACGCCCTATTATACTGTACACTATAAAAAGACATCCAGACTCTATCGATACATCCTTGCACATCTAAATCTTCGCGATTCCCATCTTCTTAACTTTCTTATCTATTCAACAGTCTTCTCTGACCAAGTTCTGCGTTGCCAGCCACAACATTCCAGTCCACCATATCCCACCAAGCCTCCAGAAACGCCCTTTTCCCGCTAACGCCCCAATCCCTCAGCCACACGTGCTCCCACGTATTGACACACAAAATCGGCGTCAGCCCTACTCCCCCAGGAGCCACCAATCCAACAGAACTGGAACTACCCCCAAACGTACCAACCGAATTCTGCACCGTGTGCTGGCGCGCAAATTCAGCTGCCGAGAGGCCTGGAACTGACCAAGCGGATTGCGTGGTCATGTCGACGGCTTGACGGCGGTGGTGCGCGCCAGGGTACGGGCTGCCGGCGAGATAGGTGGTCAATAGGCGGAACTGGCTACGGTCTGTGGTCTTGACGAGCCAGACGAAGCCAGGGCCGAACATGGCAGAAGCCGTGGAGATGAATTCGAGACGGAGAGTTTCGATGGAGGAGAAGTCTTCGGAGAGTTGAAGGGCGAGAGCGCTGGGTATCTTGGTGGAACTGGGGGACTATAAATATTCGTTAGCTAGAAGCTTATAGAAATAGAGATGGAGTTATTGGAGCTGGGTACATGGAAAGGTAGAGCTAAGAAGACGTACAAGGCAATTGAAGAAGAAATGGTTGTTATGAGCCATCGAAGCGTGATTGAAGAGGGACGCCATATCAGCCTGCCTTGCATACGTCAAGAGCAGCGTCTTCGTAGTCGAATCCTCATCCGGCGTGCCTATACACCACAACAAGCCCCACGCATTAGCCTTACCACTTAAACCCCCTCCGCATAACACCCTAGCAGCAGTCGTCGCTACTTAATCAAAATATCCGCTTCCAACAACGAACCTGCAGTCAAAAGATTCAATTTCTCCACCATCAACCCCTGATACTGCGACCACGCGATATCAAACCCCTCCGGTGAGAGCACCCCTGGCACACCATTTTTCTCGAAGGTTGTTCCATGCGTCAATGGCGGGACGTGGTGGAATCGGCGTTTTTGGGAAAGTGAAGTGCCTCGTCTCTGGATTTTCTGGTATTAGCGGGTTCAGTTCTTGACATTGTGAGTTGAGATTTGACGAATGGAAAGGGCGTACTAAGGGAGTGGATAGAGCACGCAGAGCGCTTTGCTGCCGTAATGTTCGTTGTAATATCATGACTGTGTTTGGACGGGAGTTGGATATTCGGACGACCCCAGAAAAGTTCGCGGAAGATGCTAGTCACGTGCTTGCTTTTGCTTTTTGGTGTTTGCACTGTTTGCTGAGGAGGATGTGTTCTCCTGGAGACCCCTAAGTGAAAAAGAATTTAATTCTCGTTGACAGAAAATTACATATCCTAGTACAATACTAATCTACACAAAGAATACTCCGCTTTAGCCAAAAGTATAGTCAAAGGCAGTATCATTCCACAATGTCAATCTCCATATCCTCTAGCCGCTCTTCCCTTTGCTCTTGGTCTTCCTTATCCAACCATCGTACTCCATCTAATAGATTATCCATCAACTTCGCCATTACGTTCTTCAGCAGCTCATCTGACACAGAGCAATGACGACTTAGACCCCACCCGACCGGTAGGACCATCCTCCGTCTGCCACAAGCATCTAGCACCACAATTGCGTCGAGAGCTTCTCGGCCTCCGCCAAGGGGATGGAGAAGCCCTAATGCGGGTGTGATATTAGGTGGGGAGTCGTGGATGATGGGGAACTGATAATCGTGAGGGACGGAAGAATGGAGGGAAACACCGAGGAAGCCGACGGTTGGATAAGACGTCCGAAAGGAACTAAATAGGGAACTAATTAAATTAGCTTAAATATTGTAGATGGATTTGGTATGGAGTGAGTGTGTACCTCAATGTCTGCAAGTGAACAATTGTACTCCCGAGAATGCAGAGCACTACCAACCCTCCATTCAGCTCCTTCTTAGCAACATCTCCAAGTCGACCTTTCACTACCTCTCCATATTGTTGCCGAGAGATCCCACAGAGAGCCCCGTAAAGTTTTTGTATGTCTAATACCCAACTCTCATCCTTACCAATAACCCAATCTGGCCGCTCCTCATCCGGTCTCCTCATCCTACGCTTCTTGACGGCACTGGATTGTGTGTGGCTGAGGGCTTGATAAGCAGGTACTGGACATGGCGTAGATGTATAAGGTGGTGTGTCTGAAGGCCTCTTGCGCGGGTTCAGTGATACCTGACCCCCAACGAAGAGATTCGGGGTGGGCTGACCGTCAGGGACGTAGGTTGGAGGAAGGCTCATGCTTGACCGTCATTCGATAATGCGTAAAAACTGCCCCATAGGAGTCCCCAGTAGACCCTAGATGAAGGACGGGGCGGTCTATTTCTCCAAGCTCGAAAATGACTCAAAGAGTAGTTAAGTATGATTAGTCCCGAGAACAAGCGATATGTATTATATATACGTATTGAGACGTGGGGGTGAATAAACATAACTTCCAAACCGTTTTGTGAACGAGAAAGAAATATTAAATTTTTCCAAAGCCGGCATATGGTCGGCCTCGGAGCATTGAGATACCAAGAAGCAAATTCATCAATATTTAGACTGTGATAGTCTTCGACTTCTGCCCGTGATCATGTCTTGACCGCTAACATCCAGCGCAACGTCACCTCGAAATGGCCAGTAACACCAACGAGATCAACCTAATCCAGAAGAAAATCTGGGAGGGCTCTCTTCCCCTAGAGGTTCGACTATCCCCATCGGAATGCCGCTCCTTCGACCAGTCTGACCCATACCTGGTGCGTATCATGTCCCCCACTTCCAAAACATTTAAGGCTAACTACATTATAATTCAAACCTGCAGATCCACTATCCCCGTATCTCATACTTCCCTTTCCTACTCCAGCGCCTCAAGTCATTCTTTACACCCTTTCTTATTCAACCAGAGTTACCTGCTCATGAGGGCTGGTTCTCGTTCGAAGGCGTACCGCTGAAATGGCATTATCCTGTTGGGCTACTCTACGACCTTTTCTCGGGCGCGGATCCTACAAAATGCAAAGGTGGTAGTAGTTCGGAACAGGGTAGCGGTGATGGTGATAGCGATGGGGCGCCCGCATTATTACCGTGGAGGCTAGAACTCCATTTTACGGAGTGGCCGGATGAACATCTTGTGAGACTTGATAAAGACGGCCGTGTGATGCATGACGCTTTCATTAACAGTGTGAAGGAAGTACGCTTGTTTCCGCATTTCCCCTACTAAATCCAAACTTTTCCGGAAAGCGTGCGTTTCGAAAATTGAACATATAAAGCTGACCATTGGCGTCGGACGTCTTCAGGCCGATTTTGTACGAAACGGTACAGCTAAAGGCATCATGTCTCTCTCCAAAGAAGACTCCACACAGCTCTGGAACTCTATTCAAAACCGTACTTATCCTTATACGTATCTACCTTTTAACCATATACTAAAAATCGAGGACAGACAATTTTCCTTTATTCAACTCAGTAAACCAGAAGCTCCTAAATCCCCCTGGCAGTAATTTGCGGCATATACCAATAAAGATCTATCTTCCTTCTTCCCCTACCGATTCCGAAAACAATCTCACGGCTGGGTCATTGAGGGTGGTACAGGCACTTATCACTCCATCTCTTCTAGCCAGTCAGTGTCCCTCATTCATCTCTTTCCCTCCAAATCCTGAGTATAGTCACCAACACGTAACTCAAATCAGGAGAGCCACAAACCCTTGGAACAGCCCTTAATTCCCTACTTCCTTCTCTATTTCCCAGCCGGCGAACAGTGATTTTGGCTCGACCCGTGTTGCACGGAGCAGTTGTGCCATTGAGTGCTCCAGTAGAGGAAGTAATGCGAGGGGCGGCTTATGCGGACGGGTGGATGCATCTGGGCATTATGATGATGGGGTAATGAGGAAAGTATCTAGCTTCATGAATGCGACAGGCAAGTTGGGTTATGTCATCGGGCGGAGTTATTCCGGCGTTTTTTTAGAGAATGTTAATTCCGATTGCGTTGCATATTGGTTTCGGGTTTCTTGTGCCCCTTGTGCTTCTGTTATCTCTTGGATATGATCCATTGTATCTGTTCTGTATCCATTGGTATCCAAAGTGTCTCGGCTTTCCCAGTCAGACCTCATGGGACGCCTACGGTCGACGCTCAAATTCCCCACCCAGCCTCCCCTTCGGTCTGCAACAGCTTGATGCGATTAGCGACCACGGGGCGTTGGTTTTGGTTCGGTTTGCTGTTGATTCTTTCTAAGATGGTGTGTTGCGTGAATTGATTTCCGATGGTCGCAAATGTGGTCAGAGTAGGTGCACTAGCTTTTCTGTTATCGGTGATTAGCATGTTATCGAAGGCAGAATGTAGGGATGGTGATACTTCCCTTGGTATGTCGATGCAGCGTGTGTGTGTGTGTGTGTGTGTGTGCGCGAGGAGAAGGCAGATGGAGAAGGAGAAAAGAGGATGGAGCTTACTTTTAGGTATGTGGGATTGACTTGGGGATTAATTCTCGTATCCACTTACTAATTTGGGAGACTGTCATAAACTTACTGTTGCTGTCTGTAGATTCGGAAGTGGATGACACCTACAAAAAAAAAAAGGGAGAAACGCTCGGAGAGAATTTCGAACGCGCAACCTCAAAGTCCCACTAAAACCCCCTTCGGCCCTCTTCAATCCCCTGAAAGGCACCCTTCCCAACACCGCACCACCATAGAAACTGCACCAAAAAAAAGAGCGCCCTCCGTTTAGGCAAAAAAACTTGCAAGCCGGGTCTAGAATGCCAGATCAAATGTGTCGCGGAGTGCAATGGACTACATTACGGACATAGCAACCCGTGTTACAAGGGAAAAACTCGCAAGTTTTTCAGGGCGTTAACCACTGAGCCACAAGCTGGTTATTTTGGAAGGACAACTCTTAAGTTGTTTATGAGCCACGTTGGTCAGTGCGTCGCCCCTGAGCTGCGCGCGCGCGAAACACCACCAAAATTCTTTCCGCGCAGCTGAGCGCAAAGCCTCGAGCAACACTTGTAAAGGCTCCATGCAAATAGTAATCTGGGTTCTTTTCTGGCATGTAGGAATTTCAAAAATCTCAATTTTCTACTCTACTGCTCTATAGGTGCGTGGAAATCGCAGGTGGGGGAGCCCGTCGTGGGAACAGTAGACAAGGTCGGCGAAGGCGCGACAAGGCAAGAAATACTTCTCTCTCAGATCATGCATAGCAGACGGTAACTAAATATACTAGAGAGCAACCGTTTTTTCTCGCCCTCTCTCTCGACACTTCAAAGAGGCTCTCTCTCCCTTGCCCCTATTTCGCCAAACCCAGTCGCCAACTTCGCCAACAAGAAACTAAACCTACCCCAGAACTCACTTATCTACTACGCCCTAACCGCGAAAACCTCCCCCTCGCTATATCAAGCCCCGACATGTATCTAGGCCTCCGGGGTGGTCGAACCCGAGTGCCTACGCTCGACGCTCGTTTAAGACTGCCTGGATGCATGTCGGCCTGTCTGCCATGCTTATTTCCTATAGGGACGCATCATCCTGTGTGCAGCGATGCGTGGACGCTGATTCTCAGCTTTAGGATTCGCGCCGTTGGCTTCTCAAATCGATCACTTCTCTTCATATCTTTTATTTAGGGGTTGGGCGTAACTGGCTCTGGGCTGTGCGAGCTCCCAGTTAACTACCTAGGGTTGTTCGGCATATGTCCACTTGCTTCGAAGGACCAATTCTACACCAAGGAGCATAACGTCAAGGTCATCAGTTACACATCCACGGACACAAGCTCAATAAGCGTGAGTATACGGCTCGATTGGGAAAAAGAATGTCCAGGGCTAGATATCCAACTATGCAAGAAAGACATTTGAACTATGGCTATGTACTGTACACGACACACCAACACCCCGCCTGCCACTCAGTCGTCAAGGATGATCTGAACACCCTTCTCAGATGCAGGAATGATTTTATCTTCTTTCTCGCCCTTCAACTGCGGAAGCTCTTCTATGGCCTCTTTGATGATACTCAGCGATTTTTTGATCTCGTCCTCGGTGATGATCAGTGGAGGGGCTAGGCGGATGATGTTCCTGTGTGTTGGTTTCGCCTGGTTCACTGGTTAGCATTCAAATTTCTGGAGTCCCTGTTTTTGAACTAGTGATTGTAATGAGGAACATACCAGAAGACCCTTCGCCTTGAAGCACATGCACAGATCCCATGCGGTGTGTCCGCCTGCTTTCTGCTCGTCGATTACGATAGCATTCAGCAGCCCCTTTCCACGGATAGTTGCGATCATCGGACTATGCAAGTCCCGCAAGCCATCACGGAAAAGATGACCAAGCCTCTCGGAGCGCTCAACCAGATTCTCCTCCTTTACGATTTCAAGCGCGCGTATAGCGACGGCACAGCCTAGGGGGTTACCGCCATACGTTGAGCCGTGTGTACCCGGTTCGATAGTCAGCATGATCTCCTTGGAGCCCAGGACACACGACACGGGGTACATTCCACCGCTTATCGCCTTTCCAAGGAGCACAAGATCAGGTTTAATGCCGCTCCACTCGGAGCAGAGCATTCTTCCAGTCCTCGCGATACCGGTCTGGATCTCGTCACAAATCAGCAACACATTATGTTTCTCGCATAGTGCTTTTGCTTGTGCTAGGTAGTCGTCATCCGGAACTACGATGCCGGCTTCTCCTTGGATGGGCTCGACAAGGAAACCAGCTGTTTTTGAGCCGTGAGCCTCGAGGGCGTCACGGAGGTCGGGAATGTTGTTGTAGGCTATTGTGCGTTTAGTTTTAGGGCAGTAGGGACCGACTAGGGGTAGGTAGGGGCCGTAGTTATCACGAGATTCGGGGTCTGTGGACATGGAGATTGCTGCGAACTATTGAAATATTAGTATGGACGGATTTTGGAAAACTTTGACATTTGATTGCCTACTGTTCTCCCATGAAAATTCTCCGAGACAGACAGCACCATTGCCTCGCCCTGCGGGATGCCCTTGACCTTGTAGCCCCACTTCCTCGCAATCTTAATAGCTGTCTCAACGGCCTCCGCTCCTGTATTCATGGGCAACACCATATCATACCCAAACGTCTGAGTGACAAACTCAGCGAATCGTGGGAATACATCGTTATAGAATGCACGGCTACTTAGTGTCAACCTACTGGCTTGCTCAACCAGTGCTTTCACAAGCTCTGGGTGGCAGTGACCTTGGTTGATGGCTGAGTAGGCCGAGAGAAAGTCCAGGTAGTGCTTGCCTTCAGGATCCCATACGGAGGTGCCGCTTGCACGAGCGAAGACGATTGGGAGAGGGTGGTAGTTGTGGGCGGCGTATGTGTGTTCTTTGCTTAGGGCCTCTTTTGAAGAAGAGACATGATAGTTGGAGGGATTAGGGGTTCCAGTGGGGTGGAACGAGGGTGCAACGGCCCTGAGGGGAGATGAGGTGCCATTCACCGTCGTGCCATTCGTGAATGATGTCGTTGGAGCCATAGTGACAGATAGTTGTGCGATACTGCGAATAGAATATAATTTGATTTATATCTTGTGTATCAGTCGAGACTTCAGTTGTTCCACCAGACTCAGTGTCTATACTTGAAGAAAGGACGGTAGTTAAATAAGTAAGTAGCCCCCTACGCAATTTGAAATTCCTTTCATCAAGTCTAAGCCTCTAAGTGCAGGTGAATCCGAAGGCCATCCCCACCTGACCGCATCATACCACAACATCTCGCGCCGAACTGCTTATAGGGCCATTCTATGACCAATAGATGAACTGACGACCGTTTCAACCTGCGCTTAGGGGATGCCCGCATCATTACCACTTAGCAAGTTTAGACCAGGACCCCACGGCCATTTTTTTACGTCATACGGGATCTTGACCGTAGGGATTGATTGTGTGATAATTGGTAGACCAATGGATAAGCTTGGGATTACTTAGGCTTATCAGCATCCTGGTCGCAGTTGGCTCCTGAGGCTCCGCTCCGAGTTCCCTACCATCCAGGTACGACATACATACATGGACTTTTGTGATTTGTATCGATGAACGCTGATCGACTGGGATCATGCCTACACCACTGCAAAGCGCTAATAGGGTAGTGATCAAGGGAAAGCAGCAGCGGACAGGCCATGTTGAAAAGTTCTCGTCGCGGGACGTCTTGCTGTTGATTATCGCGTTCCGCATCGTGAACTCGCTATCCCTCAAGACGTTTTTCCAGCCAGATGAATATTTCCAGTCGCTCGAACCGGCATGGGAAATGGCCTTTGGGAAAGAAAGCGGGGCGTGGATTACCTGGGTACATCTTCAACTTCTCATACTCGGCTTAAGATATTCTGTTTGCATCGGTGCTGACAGCCACTGGCACTCTCGTATCTAGGAATGGAAACACCAATTGCGCTCCTCCATCCACCCGGCAATCTTCGCATGTGTCTACTACACATCCTCAACCCTAGCCAAGCTCCTCGGCCTCTCTCCCTCTACAAGAGCAGAACTCCTCCTCGCAGCCCCCAAAGTAACCCAGGCATTCATCGCAGCCCTGGGTGACTACTACACCTGGAAGCTCGGAGAGCTGGTCTACGGACAAGAAAGCCAGACAGCATGGGCCACTGTATGTAGCAAGAACAACACACTATTTTTCAGGCATAATCAAGACACATCATCTTATCATTTCGTTTTCGTGTGTATTTCAGTGCGTGCAATGGAAGAAGGATAAATGGCTGATGTTTAAATGTGGACGTTGTGAGGGATCGTAGCTTGCGTTGACGATTTGCAGCCCGTGGCAGTGGTTTTGTGCCACGCGCACCCTTTCAAATTGTCTCGAGACGACGTTGACGGTTTGTGCGCTGAATCTGTGGCCCTGGCACTGGTCGCTGGCTGCTTCGCGGCGTGATGCTAGAGATGATGCTGGGTTGAGGGTCCCTAGGAGAGCTTCTGTAGAGAGAAGGGTAGATGAGTTGACAAAGTAAACGGCAATCTCCCTTAACTGGCTTTTCTGCAGAAGAGAAAGGGTTGTGGCTAATTACTGAGATTGCTATATAGACTGAGACGATGCCTGTTCATCGCGGCTTTGGCGTGTATCCTCCGCCCGACAAATATCTTGATCTGGATATCTATCTCTCTTCCACTCCTACCTCACTCAAGTAGCAGGGAGAGATATATACTATCCCGTGAAGTCATCTTATGTGGGTGAGTAAGACCCTATTCACCACCTTCCAGCCCGCGAGAATCCTAGATTATAACCAGCCACTCACACTTCCTAGGGGTCTCATCCTCACGCTCTCCGCTCTCGTTGATAGGTCCTATTACCAAACCTGGACATTCCCTCCTCTCCGGTTCCTCTATTTCAACATCGCTCAATCGCTCGCCATATTTTACGGCAGAAACCCTTGGCATTACTATCTTTCCCAAGGTCTTCCGCTTCTCCTAACGACTGCTCTGCCATTTGGACTCTTTGGGATCTGGCGAACCTTGCATAGCGGCCATTTCATTCGCCTTCAGTTAGCCATCACTGCCATCTTCGTCACATTAATTCTTTCCCTGATTTCACACAAGGAAGTCCGCTTCATCTACCCCATCCTTCCCACACTACATATCTTAACTGCTGAAGCCCTCGTTAGCACAATATACCCATCCCAGTGTATCTCCACCTCACTCCCAACTCCTCATACGCCTTCGAAGATCCCCAAGCTCTGGAAATCCATCCTCTCAATACTGCTAGCCATCAACATTGCATTAGCCCTTTACACAACCCAGATCCACCAATCCGGTGTCCTCTCAGTTCTCACATACCTCCGCCAAGAACAAGAATCCAGATACACAACCACTATCACCACCATCGGCTTTCTCATGCCCTGCCACTCAACACCCTGGCGCTCACATCTCATCTACCCCTCTATACACGCCTGGGCACTCACCTGTGAACCCCCCGTAAACCTCACCCCCAGCTTACAGGCCACCTACCTCGATGAAGCCGACATTTTCTACGCCGACCCGGCCTCATTCCTACGTACCCACTTCACAGCCCCGCCGGGCCAAAAGACGCGGCAGCAGGACTTAAGTGAGGATAAGAGAAAGTGGCCAGATTACATTGTGTTTTTCGAGCAGCTGAAGCCGGTGATGGTGGAGGTGTTGGGAGGGGAGGGGAGGAGTGGAAGTGGGTATCGGGAGTGTTGGCGGGGAGTTAATTCACAGTGGCATGACGACTGGAGGAGGGTGGGGGATGTGATTGTTTGGTGTCGAGGGGAATCGTGATGTGGCTGTTGGCATGTGGGTTTGTTTGATTTGTGGGATGAACGAAGACCTAGACTCACACTGAGTAGACAAATAGATGTAAGCATTTTTGCGCTCACTCAAAAACTGCCTGTTATATTATTGCCAATAGTGCGTATACGATCGATATACAGATGTCATTAGCTCCATTCTCAAGAACGCCCCCAACCTACTGAGATTCCCCTTTCCGGAAACCCTTACGCTTACCTAACCCTCGCTTGCAACCCTCCCCCCAGCCTTCAGCCGCATAGCACTCCGAAAGGAAGCTGGAACGGCTTAATGAGAAAACCAACCAACCAACCTCCCCCCAGCCAAATAAGCCGGGTAACCCCACCCCCCCCCAAAAAAAAACAAATTTCTCCCATAAATACCCTCCCGCCCTCCTCCTCCCCTTCCTCCCCCCATCAAAAAGCCCACAGAACCAAGCCACGACCACCGCTCCTCCACCTCCACAGCGGCATGGTTGCCAGAGTTCTTTCCCACGAAAGACCCAGGGTTCTGGAGAGAAAATAAAGAAGAAAGAAAAAAAAAAAAGCCCTCGATAGGAAGTTTGTCTCCCAGTTTGAAAAGAGTCCCATTTGGTTGGGGCGATGGGAGGGGAATGTCGATTTTATGGGGGTACAAATTGTGTGTGTGTGTGTGTGTGTGTGTGTGTGTGTGTGTGTGTGTGTGTGTGTGTGTGTTTTTTTTTTTTTTTTGCAGGATGGATGGATGGGTGTATGTATATGGGAAGCTGTTTAGATAGATAGATTTATTGGATTGTATTGAATCTGGAGGGTTGAGGGATTGATTGATCGATCGATTGATGAGCTCTTCTTGTCTTGGGGAATAAATAAATAATAGGATAGTGGGCGCTTTGTTTGGTGGTGTTTATGTATGTATGTGCAGTGCACATGTGCTTACCTTACACATGGGAATAACCTCTGATGTGATGTGACAGGCAGAACTCGCACTAGCGTTTTATTTCATCTTGGACTCGTCGGAGATGAAGTTATCGCGGTGATTCCATCTCTGGCGCACATCATCGTCTAGCTGGAGAAAGCTCAATCAAATCACGCAGGATCTTCGCGTCTTGCCTATCCCCAAAAGATAAGGCCTTCGTTCGTTCGGATGTGAAAGCATAGCGAGCCTTCGCATTTCTCAGCTCATACGGGAAAGAATACCTATAGAGCGAACTATTCTAGACTGGGTAGCTCACATCGTTAGCATACCTCAATCCATTGATTTCTCTACAGCCCTCCATCCTCGAAACAAGCAAACCAACAAGTCACTCAGCCTATAACACCAATTCATTCTCCAACTCTACAGTTTCACATTTCGTCAAGAGATTTTCTGCTGTGTTAAAACCTAGTTCCCTTATTAGGCTAGCTGGGAGCTAAAAAAAAACGCCCATGTATGAATTACATGCAATAGAGGCTATGATTGATAATTGATGACCATGAAAAGAACTCCATCATAGGTGGCGCCGAGGTAATGTATCTTTAGCAACTTGGATTAAAGAAAGAAAACGCCAGTGAAATGACTTTGAAAGAACGCCCAATTTAAACATGAGCCCTGGTCGTTGAAATGAAAGAGAGACGCAACCGATTTTACTACAGGACCCATTAAAACGAGGGTGGATTAGACGGGGGTTGGTTGAGTAGTAAAAAAGCTATTGCCTGCTTATGACGTTAAACATCAAGACTCGGATGCAAAATATGTATATGCGTTGAAGATCAAAGCTTAGACACAAGCCATGGATGCTCCTCGAGAAAATCAAATTTAATAACAGCCAGGTTTAGCCAGATAGGGCGTTTAACGGAACAGCATGAACCATCTATTCGAGCTGCGATATTCGTGGGTGCTTCCAAGAGGACAAGTCGCTGTCGAGCCGTTGGAGGTTGCGAAAGGACACTTCGCGTGACATGTAAGAAAATGGGGTTTTGGAGCTTTTAGGAAGTAACTGTCTGGCGTGAAGGTCGGCAGAAGATCATGATGTAACTATGGAGAAGATCCTCATCAGTATTAAGTCACAATGATTCTCTATCCAAGAAAATCTCCCACCTTGACTTCTCTTCGTATCACCGCTTAGAATTGCCACCTCCAATCGGTCTCTGCTCGTTGTTGTTCTTCCAGACACCAGCTCCGACAGCTCGTGATATACCAACACCAATACCGACGGCAGTGGCGACAATAAGCAGAGCAATCAGAATCTTCAAGCAGAGCTTCTGCCGTTTGGTTACACCTCTCATCGGATTCCACCTGCTTCCCTTCTTGGCTTGTTTTCTCCTCGCCAGCAGAGCGTGCTTCCCCGGCCAAACAGGACAGTCCTTCCGAGGCCCATTGTGAAAATCAACTGAAGTCTTCCCGATCCCACTTTCCAGATCGACCTCGTCGGTGCTAACTACAGGTTTGACCTCGCTCTTCTGCATCTCAAAGGAATAACGAGTCGTAGGATGACAGTAGAACGGCGAAGACGCGCAAGGATCACTCGAGTCTTTCTTCTCAAGATGTGATGTGGTGGGAGTTAGGGTCTTTGTAGAGTCGACGTCTTCGATTGTCGGGAGCATACCGTCCGCTGAGGTTCGTCGTTGTGTTTGAGGCCGAGTAACAGTGTCAGGTATTCGAATCGTCGTGAGGTCTATGGTCGAATTGCTGGGAGGAGCCATCGTCGTAATGATACTCCGAAGGATTCACTTTGGTTGGACTGATTGGACAGGAGATTGCGTCGGCGACAAATTGAGGCTAGAAGCGCGCGGAGCTATCAAGTGAGACCCTTTGAAATGATCCTTTGCCACAACGATCAAGTCTCAGGAGCTGCTTGAGTGGCAAGTGGAGAGCCCGGGCAATTTGAAGCTTCAAACCTCTTAGCCGGCAGACGAGAAATATCTCTCCCGACGGAAATCGACCGATCTGGCAAGCGCAGAAATCATAGGCCGATGCCCCTTGGATACCAGTTCCACCAGAAGGGATGATCCCTTCCCTGAAGTCTCGCTTGATCACTGCAAGGCACAAATTCACTCAGCCCATACGTAACAGAAGACCGATTAAATTGAATAAATTCAGGAATAAGTGGGTGAGGGCGGGGTTGAAGATTGTTGAAACCGGCGGGAGAAGGCCTGAGCAATATGTGCGGATGTTGGACGCAAAGTAACGCGGCTGGCGGGTTTGCGTTCCAGCTGGTGGGCGGCGAAGTGCAGAAATGTAAACTGCAAAACTGCAAAACTGCAGGCGCTACGCTACAGTGAAGTGAAGGGCACGGCAACCATTCGAGTAAGGACGACACGTGTAGCTGTCATCCAGCCCTTACCAAAAACATCTGCGACACGGACGCACGGCAAGATTTGGTTGCATTCCAGAAGCCGGAACAAGCAACAGGCCAGGATGCCATCTCCCATTTCAGGTTTGTCTGAGCCGAGGGACTTTCCCAGTGCTACGCCGCGTACAAGCATTCCAGCAAGCCCAATCCATGTCGCACGGCAAAGGCCCATACGGAGCAAGTAAGCGGTAAGAAGGCTCCTCGTGTGCACATGACGAGAAGCGGGAAGCATTGCATTACATAAGGAGGGGAACTTCTCCTTCCCCAAAGAAAACGAGACGAAATGCGCGCCATACCGCACTCACGAGAACCTAAATTTTTATTCCGTAGTCTGGTTCGCTATCGGGCGTTCTGTCGGCCAATATCCCGTACAAGCGAGGCACAAGATGCTTCGTGCGCGCTCGAAGCTTCAGTGGGATGCACGGCGCTCAGTTCCGCTAGCAGAGCAACTGCAGCACCGCGGACTTGTACTACGTATACGCAATATACTCCGTACTCTGTATGTGATTTCCTGCATGGGTCTGGGATATCTAACGTTCCCCACACAGATAAAGTTGGTTTTGAAAAATTATAGGGACTTTTTGCGTCAATCTTTTCAAATACGCTGAGACTACGGAGTAGGGTACCTACCTATACCGAATGCTATCTTTATGAATCTAAAGGGATTTCCCGGATAAAAAATGCAGTCAAGCAATAACCTAAAATCCCTATAAGATACCCAAAAAAGGTTAATGTGAACATCCTGAGCGCTTTTCTATCCTGGAGTGAGGGTATCATCCTCATTATCGAGAAAATTCTCCAGCTTGATGCCACTTTGATCGCACATTCCCCGAAAGATCCCGTCTGGCATGTTGTAAAGGTCTAGTGGCGTGCCGAGTTCTACAATCCGGCCCGCATCCATAACACAGATACGGTCATAGTTGATAATGGTGCGAAGACGATGTGCGATGCAGAGAAGAGTTTTGCCCTTGAACCCCTTTGCGATCGTGCGCTGGATCTTCCGATCGGTCTCCATGTCCACCGAACTGGTTGCTTCGTCGCAGACAATGATCTGGCTACTGCGAACTAGTGCACGTGCCAGAGCCATCAGCTGTCGCTGGCCAAGACTGAAATTCAATCCTTCCTCTTCGACAACCCCGTCAAGGTGTATCCGTCCTGGTGACTTGTCATCTAGGCTGGCTTCCTCGGAGACGAGATAGCTTTGCCGCAACACCGACCATAGTTCTAGATCAGAGTGCTCATTGAAGGGGTCAAGATTTGATCGAACAGTGCCTCGGAAGAGCGTAGGGTCCTGTGGTATGATGGCGAGACGGGAACGGAGATCATGAAGACCAATTCTACTTATGTTGTCGCCATCGATGGTGATGGAACCACCAGAGAGTTCGACGAGTCGAAATAGAGCGGACATGATGCTAGATTTTCCAGCACCGGTCCGGCCGACAATCCCAATACGTTCGCCTCCCATCACGTGTAGGTCTAGTCCTTGTAGGACGAGAGGCAAACCTTCCCTGTACCTCATCTGTACATTATCAAACACAATCTCCCCACGTTCCGGCCATGACCGGCGAACTTCGCCGAGGTGCAACGGAGCCTCCTCCTCCAACTGAGTACCATAATAGTGAAGGCGTTCAGTGGAGTTCATGGCGTTCTCTACCTCGGCAAGCTGTCTGACGGTAAATTGAATCATTTGTACGATGGACAAGATGTATGATAAGACCAGGCCCGCGATGCTTGGCGAGACATTGAATCGTGAAGTTACAACGAGGATACCTGTAGTCATAACAAGCATATTGCCAATAGCATCGAGCCGTACACTGAGCCATCTTTGGTTGGCAAATGTCAAAAAATACGCACTATCCATCCCATCAATCGCGTTTTGAATGTCCTTGATGAAACGACCTTGCAGGCCGTAAGCCCGGATGCACGCAGTGCCGGACAAACCCTCCCCGAATCGCGCAAACACAGCAGACCGCAATACGGCTTCATGTCGTTTTACTTCACGTGCTGATGCTCGATAGTAGCTGGCGGAGAAAATGAACATCAAAAAGAGCGGGCCAAGAGCAATGGCGAACTATACAAGGTCAGCTGCTGACAGGGAATATGTGAGCAGAACACATACGTAGTAGAAATAGACAATAATGAGAATGAAGACGGAGATGATCACTTTAGATTGGTCAGCTACATTACGGAAGGGGTGTGTGTCACGAACTGGCTAAAGTTAGGAGGTACATCCGCATCGCATCCGTCAAGTTATTGTCCATAATGTCAGCGTCCTTTGAGAACCGATTAGTGATGCGGCCTAGTGGCGTCGTGTCGAAGAACGACATTGGAGCTCGTAGAGTGCGCTTCATTGCACCATTAAGCATAACCTTGCTTGCTGTGGTACCCAACATCGTAAGTGTGATGGAAAATAAAAACACGAGAAGTGCCTGGATTGCACCCAAGGCGGCATAAGTGCCAATCTAAAGACAGGGTTAGTACGATCTAACTAGGACGGAGATATAAAGACACACATATTTGCCCCTAGACAAATGCCACTTATCCGAAGTCCACCACGATAACCACAGGTTCGTCGAAATATTAGCGCATTGAGAAAGAATCAAAAGCCCAATCACTAAGGGGGCGTTTAATATGGTGCCAGATGCAGAAATATATGCTCCGTAAACGCTCCATGGCACACTTTTTACAGCCCTCTCCTCGGCCTGCATCAGCGCCGCTCCGTGCTTACTCTTTGACTTCTTAGGGTCCTTGGTTTCACCTTCTTTCTCATCCTCATCGGTTCCCCCCTTCTCCTCCTTCTCCTCCTGCGATGTTGTCGCCATCATCTTTGAAAAGGCTTCGTTATGCAATATAAGATTTTCAAAGGTATCTATTGCCTCAATGTTGCCGTCTTCGAGCCAGATAATTCTGTCGCATCGGCTGAGAACATGAAGTTGGTGAGTAGCCAATATCCGGCACTTGTCTTTCAAAAGCCCGCAGATTGCGTTATCAAAGATGTGGCGGCCGACATGTGCATCAACCGCAGAAAGGGGATCGTCAAGAAGGACAATATCAGCGTCAAAATAGATTGCTCTTGCGATGTTTAATCGCTGCTTTTGGCCGCCCGAGACCGTGATTCCACGCTCACCGATCTCAGTCAGATCCCCATTAGGAAGCATCTCAAGGTCAGGTCCCAGAGCGCAAGCCTCAATGACCTTAGAGTACAAATCAGGATCGTGGTCTTTCCCGAATAGGATATTGTCCTTCACAGTCGCGTTCTGAATCCACGCAGACTGAGGACAGAAAGCCCGGGAGGCACCCATGACCACCTCTCCCTTGGTCTTCCGCATGTCGCCCGCAAGCGCAGCCAGAAGCGAGCTTTTACCAGAACCGACCCTTCCGATCACTGCTATTAGTTCTTTACGACCGACAGCAAAGGTCAAATCATTGAGCTTAAACGGCTCACGCTCAATCGTGGCCGGGCTTTCCACGTCACTCCCTACACTTCCTTCCCTGTCAGTCTTTGCAGCCTTGGTGGTCTTTGCGGCCCTCTTTTCTTCCTCCTTCGCTTCTTTTTGCTGCTTCTTTGCAGCTTTCCCTCCTGCTGCATCAGGGGCAGTTGTTCTTTCCCAAGTAAAGGCAGCATCCTTCATCTCAACAGCATTTTCACCTTCATAGTCCCAAATGAATTCATCCTTAACCTCCTCAGCCGTGAGGTATTCCTGAATGCGACCAATTGAGGACCATGCATCGATGACCTGACCAATAACCAGCGGCAAAAGCATAAGCGGCATCCTAAGAGCATTGAATAGAGCCAAGGACGAGAATATCGGCGCTGGGTCAAGCTGATGTTTTGATAGCGAGAACGTGATAAAAGACAGCATAGATGCGAAGATCGGAAGTGACTGTCGTAGGTGGTCAGCTATATGTGAATGAACCTAGGATCACCACCTATTCTTACCATGGAGACAGCATTTATAGCATTTCGCATAGCCAGGAGCAACTGTATCGCTCTAATTTCCTTCTTCCGAATGCCACCCAACCGCTTGAGGAAACTCCCCTCCCAGCCAAAGTACTTCACGAACCGTACACCTTGTAAAATTTCTTGCGTTAAGCTGACCCTTTGATCCGTTACTCTGTTAATCGCGCTTCTCCGAGCGAAGAGAGACCGGACAGCCTTGGCCAATATCGGCACTCCTACAACAAGTAGGCCAAACCCGGCAAGAGCGCTGTATGTCAGATTCACCAACAAAAGCGTGAGCGTTATGACGATAGCGACGGGCGAAGTCCAAATGAGGTGAAATAGACCACAAGCTTGATCGATTCGGTAAGTGTCAGTCCCCATGAGATTGACTACCCTTCCATTACCCCAACCTGCACCGTCGTTGTGGGCATCACCCCCCTTATCCCGTTTGTTCTTCGGAGGGCCCTTCTTCTCATGTCCTTTAGCACTTGTGTTGGCGGGTCCCCCTCCCGTATCATCTCCACCTGCCTTGGCACGTCCTGAGATCTTCATCGACTTTTCAAAGATTACTGCAATCAAAGCCGCTCTGCATTGGCCACCGACAATCATTCCTCTATAAATGAACTGGGTTGTGCCCAAACTCTGCAATGCTTGCATAACCGTGATCCCAAATGCCAGTCCTAGGCCCTTCCCGATATGTGGAGCCGGAGGACCATGTGGATTACGACCAGCATAGTAAGCTTCCGTTGCAAATTGAATCAGATATCGAAGTGCAAAAGGAGAGAAAACTTGAAATACTTCGGCACAAAGACGACAAATGCCTCCGATCCAGAACTCGAACTTAAACGTTTCGTGTAAGGCAAATACTAGAGGATACTTGTCACCCCTAGCAACTCGCTTCTGAAATGATGCTTGGAGCTTCCTAGACATAACTTCAGCCATTCTATTTGGATTCACAAGCCATATGTCGTTCAATTCCAGAGGTCGCTTGTAGCCAACCTATATGACCATCATGCGTTACTAAAGTCTAATATTAAAGTGGGCTGGAAAGACAAGGCTGTAAACATACCGTCATTAACGGAGCCATCCACTGAAAGGTGATTAAGCTAAGGAGTGGTGCATTATATTCCCGTGAAATCCTTCGTTCCTTTGGCACTGGTGGCTTCGCCCCCCACTTCAGTGGATTTAAGTTCTTGTACCATTTCTTGCTTCCTTCTGAGGCGTTTTCTGAAGCAGAATCCTTCTGTTCCGCATCACCAGAATGAGCGGTAGGGACCGTAGTCAATTTTCGAACTACAACTGCAGGAACGGCCCTCTTCTCCTGGTCAGAGATGGAGTCAGTATCGCTGTCGCTCTCCCCAGGATTCATCGAGGCCACTGGCCCAGCCTGATTTGTCTTTTCATCTGCAACTGGATACACCTCTTCCTCGGTCTCGTGCCTCTGCGTCGACATGATGGAAACTCCCTTTGCGCCTGCTCAGCCCAGCACAGAGTGAACTGGGGATCGACCGAACATATGGGGGACGAAATGTTCCAGACCAAGATAAAATCTATATGTAAAGCCGCAGTCGGCGTCCAGAAACTCCGAAACCCGATGATATGCTGGAGAGGCAAGCCGCTAGAAGGGAATTAACAATACAGATCACCGTAGGGCAGGTGCGAGAATACCTTCGGACAGCATCCAGCGGTGAGCCAAGGAATTGAATAGCGTGACTGGAGTTGATGCAATCGGTTGTGCCGTGTGTTCCGGCCGCCCAAAAGTCGGCGATATTAAGCTCCGATGCCTCCAGCATTGAAAATTCTTGATTCCGCGTCATCATGTTCTTAAAATATGCCAGCTAGAAATCTTGGAAGTCAACCGACGACCTCTCTGAAGTTTGCACAGGAGGTTGTGTGAGTTTGTCAGAAAGACGTGGGAATCCCGAATCTTAACCACTCTATTCGCTATCCCTGCTGGCTTGGCCACCCGTACCCCGTACGTACTCGGTGCTCGGCAAACAGAGCTTCAAAGTCGTATGTGCGATCGATGCTGATCTATCCCAGTCGAATTGCCATGATATACCGATGTCTCATTTTCCAGATTGTCGAGAGCTCCAATTGGACAAATCTCTTTGGAGTTTGAAAGATGACACTCTCCGCTGCTCGACTTTTACAATCCTTAGCCTAGATGCAAGGAGACTTTAGCAGCTACCTGTAAAGATCACCAAGAATGTGCATCGGTGCGGCCACTACCCACCCCTCGCTGATCCATCACCGTCAGTCCTCAGGAAACACCAGAGGAATTCTGCTAGAGGCGCTTGTCACCTCCATCCCTTGAGTGTCTTCGAGGGAATGGTGCTAATTTGGCAAAAATTCGCTGCTCAGGAGTGTTGGCAGATGTCTATAAAATTCTGTCCCCTCTCCCCGTCTTCTTTTTGTTCCTGTCTTGCAACCGTTTCTTCTTCATTTCGGGATTTCCAGCAACTCCATCAGTTTTTCCTACAGTCACTCCTTATCGACTGAATCGTCAATACATTTTTGAATATCTCATTATACTACACTATTGAAAAACCACGCTTTGCCCTCCATGAAGTCCATACTCTCGAGCCTACTTTTCGCCACTGCGACCACCAATGTCTTAGCGCAGATCCCAGCTTTCACTGGTACCAGTTTCATGTCTGACTATACTGTCACCGAGCTGGATTGCGATCCCACCCATTCCACCACTGCAGAAGTATCATCTTCCCTTGTTTTTACGCCGGCTCCAGTTTTTACGTCGGCTCCAAATGCTACGATCAATGAAACGAACGTCTACGTCAACATCTACCAATTCATCTATGTTGAGATCTGCCCCACTGGGCTTCGTCCGGTCACCGCAACTGTTACGGAGACCTGCATCGGGCAACAAGCCTCACGTGCTCCTAGCGCGCTCCCGCAAGGCTTCAGCACAATCGTTACAGTCTGCACGATGTGCGCCGCTAAGCCTACGACTCTTACCCTTCCTGTCCCTTGCTCGGAATGTGCCATGGCCGCCGCTATCTCTACGTACACCGGCTCCGCGTCTGCCTACACAACATTAACCGTAACCCTCGCGCCGGTATACGCTGAGGCCTTTACTGAAATGACTTCAAATTACACCAATCCTGTGACGGTCTCCACTCAGGCTATCCCAACCGCTTGGCCCTCCATCTCTAGCGGAGGGATCGCGAACGCAGCTGCCTACTCCTCTGTACCACCAGGCAGAAACACCAGCCTTTCTGCTCCGTCGTCCTACACAGGCAGTGCTACCGTTATGTGTTTGAACTTCCCGTTTGTGGCTTCAATCTTTGGGATGGCCGTCGCTGGTGTTTGGTTCCTGTAAGGGATCCTTCAGGTTGGAACGAGGAAAGCAGGACTAGAATTGCTTTCTTCAGCATGTAGGTATGTCATATTGCTTATGATGCCCGTAACAGTGTTGACAGATTTGCGCAGGGCGTTGCTCATTTCATTGGGTTTCATTAGTGGGTGGTATAAGGCTTCAGGCGATCGGATCATTGATATTTTTTTGGGAATACCTTTTTCCCTTTCACGGAGCATCAGTAAAGAAACAATCTAGCCTGATTGGAATTGTTATTCACATGTTTCTTTTCCGTTTTTGAACCGTGCATGTCACTTGTCCAAAGTTCTAGTTATGCCGGTTTATGGTGTCAACAAAAGAACAATAACATGTCGATGTTTCGTCTTAACGGTAGACCGCTAAAAGTCAGCGCTAATGACAAAGAACAATAGCAACTTGAAGTATCTGCTGAAACAATAAACAAAACGCTGAAAGAAACCCCATTATTCTGCCAAAAAAAGTCGGCGCGAATAAAGAACTGTTTGTTCAAGGCAAAACCAGGGGGAAACCCTTTAAACAACCTCTGTTCAACATCCCCATCTTCCCAGAACAGCGCCCCGCTGTCCATAAATACAGCAAGCCTCCTCGTCCCGCCTTCCGCGACATATCCAAGACTTCTAGCTCCTGAGAGACCAGGAGCACGCCGCCAATTAAAACAACGATGAAAATCGAACACATAACCTACGATGCTACCCACACCTGGCCAGAAAGCGTCAGCCCTCCTTGTTCACCCCCTGCATCAAACATATACTCCACCCTCCTCCCACCCAAAAACCGAACCCCAAGCCCCAGTCTCTGGTCACGGTACAACCCCTTTCGAGCCAAACTAAAATCCAAAAACAAGGGGAAATCCCCCGCTAACAAAGGCAACTTTAGGGAGCAAAAAGGGCACCGAAGTTTCGAAGAAATCGTCCGCGAGTGGCTGGACCTTCCAGCGGACGGGACGGCAGATCTCAGACAGACGTACAAGGACTACAAGAGATCCCGGAAATTCGAGCAGATGTATCAAGAGTACCAGAATTCCAAGAGCAAGAGGATGAGTACCACCGACGCAAACACCCCCAACAACAACAACAACGAAAATCCCCTCATGGAGCAAAGAAGAAAACACAGAACCCCAGCTCAATTCGCCAGCGACCTAATCTCCCTCTACAAATCCCTTCCCCCTGAGTCCGAGCTCTGGCAACTATACAAAGACTACCGAGCCACCTCAGCCCAAAAACGCCGCCCGCAGATCTCCCGTCCAATAATCCTCTCAGAAGATGATCAGCAACCGGCACTCACCCTCCCGCAACGAGAAACAGCCACAATTTTCGGGGATTTCCTCCGTCCACCACCTCGGCAAGCCCCACAGGACTGTCATTGGTGCCACAAGCTTAAAAAAACAATATCGCGAGACGCTGAATCTACTAATGATATTGACGACGACGCAGGTTTCCACCACGTCGGCCTCGCTCAGGGTCCTTCTTCCCAGACAAGAGGAAAAGAAGTCCCACCGGCAGCATGGCCTCCATCCCGCTCCTACGAGCGAACGCCCCTGACGGAAACAACAGACGGCTTCCAGACGACAACCTGCTGCAGGCTCTGCCCTGGAACCGTCCCCTGCGATGACCACTGGAGGGTGTGTCAAGACTGCGCATCTGCGATCCCGGCGCCTCTATCAGTTAAAAGCAATAATAGCCTGCTGTCTGGTAACGATAGCAACAGCTCAAGGTCTGCGCCCATTGTTTTCCGCAGCGACTCAAAGCCTCAGCCCCTTTCCCCTCCTCCTTCTCCTCCCCCTAAGAGTACTCGTAGAAGTGCTACGACGCCTCTAACACGTTTGCCTCAGCAGGCTAAATGGAGACCCTGTGATCGAGTGTCCAAGAACTCGGTGATCGTTCCTATCATCTATACTCCTGAAACCAACAACGCCAGACTACCCCGACACCAACAACAACAGGCATCTGCTAACAGGTTAGGGATAACTGCCCCGAATAGAAGATCTAGTTTCTATGACTTCTGGGATGGCTTGTTGCCAGTTGAAGGTACACCATTCTGATTAGTCACTCCATTTCGCTCTAGGGCGGCAAGTAAAGGCACTGGTACCTGTTGCGCTGACCCCAGAGAGTATTGTCATATTAACCCTGTAATAATCTAATGAATTCGAGGACTAATCCGCAATACAACTTTAAAAGGAAAACGGTACGTACAGTCACCAACGTCATGACCCCCTAACTTTTAATACTCTATCCTTGCTGAAAAGTTGCCACCGTTCTCTCATGACCATAATGCATCGCAAACAGGTCCAAAATTTATACTAATTCCAGCAGAAGCATAAACTTTTAGAGGTAGACCTCAACTATTAGAGGTCATGGGGTTGGGGGCCACTGTCGCCATTCCACAAGTTGACGCTGCCTCACAGGAAAATGAAATAAACAATGAGTGAAAGTGTAAAAGAGTAACAGTCCCATCACCAACGAAAAGAGAAACGTGTAGTCATACCTCTGCAATGTATCGACGCCGGGGCAGATTTAAGAAAACTTAGGGATTGAGAATCCGGAGAAAGAAAGCTTTGGAATAAACCGTTCAAAGCTGCTAGCTCGTTGACCTCTTCGCTCCCAGGTTCGTTCCCGTGTCGGAACTCTTTCCGGATCGAGCGCCGCAAAGATCTGTTGACGCCTCGCATTTTCTGCAGCCTTCAGACTTTTTAATTCGGGGCTGAGCACATCGTCTACAGCTGAGTCCCTATGACTGTCAAGACTCTGGTTGGATCTCTTGGGGTCCGCACCTAGAGTAAATTTTCGACGGAGGGTGCCAAGGCTTTTCTTCAGTGATGCTTTCAAAGTCTTGTTAGGACGAAATTGGCCAACGGAGAGGGACCTTGCAATGACCTGAGGAGCCGGATCGTCCCGGGGGTGCTCAATCGGCAGCTGCGAGCTGAGATTAGCGGTGGCATAGCGGATAGTCCCATTGATGTTAACATCAATCTGCCCGATTTGCGATGATGGGTGAGGGGCTGGAACGGAGCCCGTTTGATTCGCTACGCTGAACACCAGGCTTGTGGTGCGATCCAGTGTCTTTGCGTCCTCCCCTATCATCAAGGATATCCCGCTCAATGGCAGGCCACCATCTGGCCTAATCTTTGCACGCGTCGGGAGTCCAAACCTGCAGGTATCGTCCCGGATCACACTGCGAAAGTTGTTAAGTAGTGTCACCGCAAAGAGTGGCAGAAACTTGGTAGTAGGTGAGAGTGCCATCGGGAAGGTACAGTTCGTGGTAATGACGATCGTATCATGGTAGTCCATAACGCCAATGGTTGCACCCAAACCCATCAGACTTTCATAGCGCTGGCCCGTGGGGTTTGGCGCGCCAACCCCCCACAATTCTGGTGACTCTACACATAGAGCCCAGCCATCATTGAATACTTTCAACACTGTGAAAACGTCTCCAAAGCCTATGTTGAATTCATCACCCCTAGACGGAACGTACGCACATAGGGATATAACAGCTGACCCAGCACGAATCTGTTCCTTCGTAGTCGAGTGAATGTCATCGTAGCGTTCTGAGACATTATCTGTTTCTTCGGTAAACGGCGAGAATAGCTGTGCATCTGACTCCTCTGTTCTGCTGCTTTCGGAGGAGTTCCTGTTTGAAGACCAAATTTCGGAATCGGCTTGACTAGAGAAATCTCCTGACATTGCACTATCAGAGGAAGGCATCTTGCTTAGGTCGAGAGAGCTGATATCGGTATTCTTCGACAAGCTTTTCGGCCTTAGAAGAATGGTTTCTGTCATTACTGGGATATCCTGACTGCCGTCGTCTAGGAGCGGCCAATTCGGGGTGGTTTCGAGCACTGGTTGTATCTCCGGCTTTTTGTCGAAATTATGTGCTAAGTTGGCAGAATGAAAGCGGTTCAACGTGTGCTTTTGAGCGACGACACAGCAAAAGCAGTTCGAGGGAGCAAGATTAGGTAATGTTGGGTAATGACGAATTGGAAGAGTCTGCTGGTCGTCCATGAACGGGTCATCATTTTCTGGCCCATCCCCAACAATTTTCTCACGAACCGCCCAGACAGGTGCTCGGGAGACATATTCCTTGCGGCGGCGCCTCTTGTGAATGAACGATATTGGTGAGGCATCCTTACTGTCGCCTGTACCGCTACTATCCGATAGAGTAGGTGACCTGTCCGGAACGAGAGGAACATTTTGGTCTGGCATTCTGGAAGGCGTGGTTATCAGAGGTTTCCAACGAGGGTGATCTCGCCAGTTGATATTGACAGGAACCGTGACGGGGTGTTCTCGAACTTGCGTAAGTGGCAGGAACGGGGATTTCGATTCAAACGCTCCCGCTAATTGAGCTTCTAAGCCCGCCAAAAGAGAGCCAGGAGTGAAAGTGGGACCTCCGGAAATGGGGTCGCAGCTCTGAGTCAATGCACGACCGATAGTATCTTTATCCGGACCATAATCTTCTTGACGTAACTCGATAGAACCACTTGACCACGAAGGTTGAAGTGCTCCTATCTCCATGACAAGTGCCGGAAGCTGGATAAATCTAGACTTAGGAATGAATAAAATAACTTTCCTCGTGCAGGCTATCTGTGCGGCTTTGATATGTTGAAGCGAAGAAAAACCGTATGGATGTCATGTTTGAAAGATTTGTTGGGATACGCTCTCAAAACACACAAAGTAGATGCACACATGCGGAAAGAGCGACTAATTCTTAGATTTAGAAAACACGGCAAGGAAAAGGCCATTCCGCATTAGGTTTAAAAATCACAAATTCTTGTATTTAGTAAGACTCCTTCATGGAAAAGAAGATCCGATGACTGACGCTGTGAGATGGCCGAAAATTCTCCGAATGCATTTTGCCCAATACCAACGCATTTGACGCAATCGAGCCAGTTTAAGTTCATTGCTTTGTAGATACCGTCAGTCCATTCATATAACTACCATCTAACATGCTCAGGAGCATATCGTGAGTGGCCTGCATTCCTTTGTTGTGAAGATGGTTTTAGGAATGAAGTTCGCAACGGCCTGCAATTCCCGTGCTGGGGACAGAGCGGGGCCATTGCTGATCGTTAAGGGCTTTAAGGTGGATATGTGATTCAGATGAGCAGTAGTCGTCCCTGACTGCAAAGCCTGCACGAAGCAGATCGTTTTCTCCCTTTCATTCAGAACGGAAACCGCGTATGATGGTTCAAGAATTCTCCAATTGCCCTATCAGGAGGTTCAGATCTTGCATCGCCAAGAGACGGCAGACGAAAGGAAGACGAGCAGTGATTGGGTGGCGGGGTATCTGATCTTATCCATTATCTTATCGTGCGATCTCGGGGATCTCCGGCAAATTCATTCCGCTGAGGACTTAATTTTCTATGCTCTTTTCTTTCCAATTATTTCCAGCTCTCATCATTTCCTTACATTGATCGACTCCATATAGACACAGATTCGTAATGTCACCAATTCCAATCACAATCATAACAGGCTTCCTTGGTTCAGGCAAAACAACTCTCATCCTCAACCTAATCCCTCAACTCCCCACGACTTACCGTCTTGCACTCTTGAAAAACGAATTTGGCGATCTAGCGATCGACTCGCAGCTCGCATCTTCTAAAGCAATCTCTGGCGTTCAAGAACTCGTCAATGGTTGCATCTGCTGCAACCTCGTCGGTCAGCTCGGTGATGCTTTGGAGACGCTTAAGAAAGACGTCAACCCTGATCGTATTGTCATCGAGACGAGCGGTAGCGCGTTCCCAGCAACGCTGGCCATGGAAGTGAATCGCATTGGTTTGGAGACTGGCCACTATGTGCTCGATGGTGTTGTGGCAGTGATTGATGTCGAGAATTGGAAGGGCTATGACGACACATCTTATACTGCGAAGCTTCAAGCGCGGTACACGGATCTAATTGTTTTCAACAAATGGGAGCTTGTAAATGAAAGGAGCTTTGATGAATGCCTCGATCGAGTGGGGGATTTGGAAATAGATGTTGCGTGGGTGAAGTCAGATCGAGGAATGGTGGGGATAGAAGTAGTGTTGGGCGTTGATGGGGCTTTGGCTAGAGAGCTTGGCCACCAGAAAGAGGATGAAGAACACGAACATAGACAAGAGGCGCACGAGCATCGACATGGGGCTCATGAGCACGAGTCCGGACATCAGAGCGAGGTGGAAGTTCTATCTGTGACGCTATTGCCTTCAAGTGGTAGTAGTAGCGTAGGTGTGGATCTGGTGAAGCTGCGGCATTTCCTTTCCTCCGCACCAAAAGATGAAATATATCGGATCAAAGCCATATTTTCGTCGACCCACCCACCTCACGATGGGACCCACAGCACATATGCTGATGGAACCAACGATCGTGGGGGCCGACACATACTGAATTGGGCCTTCGGCCGTCATAACTTCACATCCCTATCCCCTACTACGGCATCAAATTCCAGCTGGAATCCATTGCCTACGCCGCCAGGGTCCGGCCAAGCCACGCCTTCCGTTGAAGACGAGCCTTTACTGAGAATGACTGTTGTTCTCGCGAGAGACGAGGCTACGAAATGGAAAAAGCGAATTGAGGAAGGCGACTACATCTTGCCGGACAAAGGAGGTCCCGGAATATTGATTGTGAAACGAGTGCTCTAACGGTCCTTGTGCGCTACCACACGTCATCAACCGAGACCACAACTATTCCGGAGGATGTCAAACGGCTGAAATGTACTGAAACCTGGGATCTCAAGAAACCATCGTACACCGTTGGCGATCTTTCATGGACAATTCAACTATCAATAATGTGCTTAGGCTGCAGGCGCAGCCTACGTCAGTCCACCGCGTTTCATGTCCAGTGGCATTAGATTTCAATATTTACAACATAATTATTACTCCGCATTCACGCCCCTGTGTAGCTTCTACTACCGTTGAGATTCTACAAAAAAATCGGGATAACTGAGGAAATGCCTGGTGTATTACTCTATGACCCATTGGGGCCATTTCCCTTGTGGAGATGTTGGGAATGTTAAATGAGGTCGTCTATTACCATCAATATGATAGATTCACATATACCCACCCCTATTCAATGTCGTATCACACTTACTAAATTATATATTCATCTGAACCCAGCACAGGGATCGTGTTTGCCCTTAACTACAAGCATAGGGCAAAGACTTTGTTCCAAAGCAAGGAGTCTTCATGGAAGAACCCAAAAATACATTATGTCCACAGGCTTTGTTTGATACAGAGATCTAGATCACTATATTTCTGTCTCGCCCTCACACGAGTCACATCAATATTTATTTAGACTTCTAGGGAATACCAAGATATCTGTTTATAGTCCAGTCGGTTGCCCAAAAAATGACTTCTTCCCTTCACTCCTCCGATGGGTCTCTGGCTTCTCGCAATGAGTTTACCCATACAATTCAACTTAACCTCCGTTTTCAATCATCTGACAATTTGTCAGGACTATGAAGATATTTCAAAATTACCCACAACATGCCAATTTATCGTTTCGATTGTCAGACGTCATACCCATCCATTCACTCGAAGCCACATCATAATCATATCCATATCCTGCCAGCATCCCAACCCCCCTCCCAAAAAAAAAAAAAAAAAAATTTGCCTTGTCGGATTTCAGGAGCGAGGAGGAGGCCTCATATTCGCCCTCACTCTCTGGAGTAGCTCCTCTTTACTAGCACGTTCGCTGGGCAGAAGGCTTCTCTTTTTTGCCGTAAACCATGCTTCGTCAGCCCAAGAGCGGATATAACAACCATGACAGAAAATTTACGAATAATAAATATGATAGGGGAAAGGGGATGGTGGTCAGACAGCTTTTAACCATCGCCTTAGTTCCTCGGTTGACCAGCCCTGCGGATCACCGGTGGGATCTGGCTCCGTAGGGAATATGTCTCCACCCCAGATGCTCCATGCCGCAACGGCCGTGACGAGGCCGGTAAATGCTGGTTACCGGGAAGGATGTCAGCATGTATTGCAATGATATGGCCGATATTGTGTTTGGAATTACCAAAGAAAGCCGTCTGATTTACAGTCAGTTTTTGAATCCAGAGGTTAGTGCCTAGAAGAAATGTAGGGGTAAACATGCCTTTGAATGCATCGCTCTGTCCAAAGGAGTAGGCATGTCTGCTTCCCTTCTCAACTGCAAATATATTTTTTATATTTTTTGAAACAATCCTCAGGTTGCACAAGATCAGGAACAATATGAAGCTAAACGTGTTCAGTCGAGATACAGCCTCGGACGTAGTCGAAAATACGAACAAGCCACGTGGCGAATCTCGCACTGCCACAATTCTATCACACCAAATCGGGACTCAAATCCCGTGACCCACAAACATCGAAATCCCCAAACACCAAACTTTCGTGACGAGTGATTCCAAGTCAACTGTTCATCGGCCCTCCCCAGTCACCCAAAATGCCTTCCGAAACTTCAGATATCAAGCAGTTCATCGAGCTATGCCGTCGCAAGGATGCTAAGTGTATGTTATCTGCCGCGCTATTTACATTGACTGCAGAGTATCACTGACCTTTTTGGGACAGCTGCGAGAATAAAGGTTCGAATTGCACCACCATCATATGAATTTTCATGGAGGAGATGGGGCTGGATATGGATTGGATAGCGGCTAATGGCTCGTATTGGGAATTTAGAAAAACCGCAAGACGAACGTCACGAAGTTCAAGGTCCGATGCAGCAAGAAGCTCTACACGCTCGTCCTCAAAGACAAGGACTCCGATAAGGCCGAGAAGCTTAAGCAGAGTCTGCCTCCTGGTACATAAACCCTCCTCTCCTCTGGAGCGACTGCAATACCTATCAGAAAGAGACAATAGAAATTAACCCAGCCCTACTCAAACAGGTCTCGCACGAAGCGACGTCCCAAAGAAAAACCCCAAGGGCAAGAGAGCGTCTTAGGAGCTCAAGATCTGATTGCTGCTGTTAAATGGTTCCTTACAAACACGACACGACGAGAGGGAGAGGGGGATGGGCTTATGATTTCCACGCTGCATGGCACATTACATCTCGGAGAGTGTTGCTGTGTGAAATAGGAGCTTTTTAATTTTCTCTTCCTCTTGATGAGTCGAGCCGAGGAGATAGACGATCGATCAGTCAAAAAAAGAAAGAAAATTCTACTGCTTTCTTCTCTCTCGCATCTAGATAGCTATTATGATGTAGTATGTTTGAGGCTGGAGATGCTGTGCTGATCTTGAAAATGTGCTTGGGAATTGCAGATCGGGATTTAGGATGATGTGAAAGGCAGGCGTTTGTGGATTAACTACCCAGGAAAGCCAAACCCCCCTAACCACCATCCACTTTAAAAGATGAAGGGTTAGCAAGGAAACATATCGAGGGTGTTCTTTGTTTTCATACTATTACTCCACACATGCCCGAGATATCTATATCCCTACATTTCAGCAGCGCGTTTCCAAGACCCACGTACACACAAGGAAACCTTCACACTCCTTCCAATTCCTCCGATTCGAGATGGAGTATTGGAAGAGTCATCGATTTATAAAGACTTTTCTAACAACTTCTCTGAGGTGAGTCTATCAACAGAACTTCATGTAATCCATGTCTTTGGCCGGAGGAAACGACGTTATCTCGTCGTTGCTTCAATAAAACATATCTTATGTCCTACACATCAACCGCTCTTCCCCAATACTCACCCTCCCGATACCCCCTAACCTCGCACCTCTCCAACAACCCATCCACACCCTCCTCCCACCCCCCTCTCAACCTCAACTCCACCTCCCCAAAAAAATTCCCCTCCTCCCTAACCTTCCGAAACCCCAGACTCTCAAAAAGCCCAATACTCCTCCCATTCCCCTCCCCGATCCTAACCCTCAAATACCCCAACCTCCCCTTCTCCTCCAAAATGCTCTCTTTTTCGATGACAAGGCCTCCTCCATGGTATTCCTGCAGAATCTCCGATAGGTGCAGAGAAATGAATTTCAGAAAAACCAGGAGAGCGGCTCGGCCGAAGCCTTTTCCTTGTGTGGTTTTCTCGGCGATCATGAGTTCTAACTCACCCACCACCACCACCTGACCGTCGTCTCCATCCCCATCACTCGTGAGAAATAAATTCACATCCCCAATCATCTTATCCCTCATCCCTTCAGAAGAAGCTGCTGCGTCATGTAAACAGATGATAAAAGTCAGCTTATCTCCATCCATTCGCCAGCTTCGTTGCATTGCATGTTCTTCTTCGAGAGTCAGAGGCTCGGAGGCTGTCAGTTTACGAAGTTCCTGTGAGGAGATACTTTTAGTTAGGGAGACAGGACCAAGCCTTGTGGCTGAGGAAGTAGATGAGCATTTGTTAACGCACTTCGTCTTGCATCCATTTATGATAGGTGGGTACGTGATGCTCGCAGTAAGGTACGAGTAAAATTTTAGAAGTGGAGATGGCTATTCAGGTGTTGGTGAATATCTAGCATATCAAGATGTCCTTCATTATCAACTGACCGATATTTTCATTAATCATCATCTTGCAAAAGTTAAGGACTGCTGTGGTCAACCGACAGATTTGGGAATTTCTTTACGTAATGTCTTGTGGGCCTAGTACAGTCGAGTAAACTGCTTGAACACGCTTAAGGATACCTCTTGTTTGATCGCTCGGTGTTTATTCATATCGTAGCAGAGTGTGCATGCGACAGCCAGGGTCTTACATAATTACATATTTTGTTCGTAATAGCTACTTCAGGACTAGGAAGCCGCCTTCGAACACTATCAATGGCGCTATCAATGACATATTTTCAATGTCTCACACCGTTAATCCCACTATTGGTCTTGCCATTCACACAAACCTGTGATGCTGGCGGTGGTGGTGGAGGCACAGGACCGAAAGTTGGTGGCGCGCCTTCACTAGGATGCAAGGCCTCTTCTTCCGTATCGTCATCGTAGTCGGCTTCATCCTCGCTTCCCTCTTCATCATCATCATAATCATAGTCGCTCTCCGTACCTTCTTCATCCCCCTCTAACTCTCCAGCCTCAGGCTCATATCCTCTCCTTTCCCTCTGCAATGCCCGGCACAAGTTCTCCAACTTTGCATTTTTCTTCCTCAGCATCTCTATCTCCTTGTTAGACCTTGTACGCTCCTCGGCCATTTCGAGAATGTTGCGGTTAGTCAGGTCGTGTTTCCTCGTTAGCTGGATGTTTTCTTTCTCCAGTCGCTTCGTCTTTTTCGACATTTCTTCCATCTCCTTCCGGAATGTTAGAAAGAGGTCATTGGAATTGTTCAAGGTATCTTCGACCTATGGATCTCAATAGAAAGGTATAACTATTAGTATTCAACCTCTCCATTTTATCGTACAACAAAAGCAGAACAAAAGGCTTCAAAAAGTAGGAGATTTCACTTGGGAATCTCTGACAGAATGGATGAAATCCAATCCGGCTTCCTGAATTTCTTCAAAAATTTGAGGTCCTGATCCTCCAATGTCTCCTCGCGGTAGCCACCTGAACTAGTTGAGATAGTTCGAAGATGGTCACTCCATTCGCAGTATCCTTGATATCATTGAGCGTGGATTGACAAGGGAGGGACATCTGCCGTAGTGCCAGCAGTGATTCCCACCGGAAGCGGAAATTTAGCAGAGCTTGGGCCCGATGGAGTCGTTGTGTTGCCGAACTTGGGAAGGAAATACGACTCATTACCCAGCGCTTCTGCTTCGAAGCCAGGAGTATTGTCTGTCCCAGTGCCCTCAACACGCTTATCCCTTCTCAGACTCTTTTGGTCCCTTACCATCTTTTCCTCATGACAGTGGGTCATATATCCAGCTTCAGCGAAAGCTGGCGGGTTGGCATGGCCCGTCATGACAGTGGATTCAGCCTCGGGCTCGTACAGGCGATTGATGTTGATCGCTGGGTCGTTGCGGAGTACACTCAAAGGGCAAACATTACAAATACAGACATTCAAAGTACGCAAAAAACCCTCCATTTGAGCCGTACCGCTCTCATGACGAAGACTGACGAGGGAAATAGAAGCAGCGAGACGATCGGCAGTCTCTACCGGAAATTTTAGCTGAAGAAATTCAGCTCTCACCTGTTTGAACTTCTCCACATAAATGTTGAGTTGATTTCTCAGTTCTGACTCAGTTTGACTGAAAGTTGAGACCTGTCCACTAAGTGCTCGAGACCGGGCTGCCTCCTGCTCGGCTGCTTTTTTCTGCGCTTCGAATTTGGCCATATTGTACTGGACCTCAAGCTCCTTTGTTCGGAGGAGCGAGTGAAAATGGAGTTCGCGGAGCTCGTACTGGTCGATAAAGGACTTGAATTTCTGCTTGAATCTATAATGTGGAAGATCATATTAGTTTTGCACATCAAACGTCAACTCGATACACTCCCGTTAAACATACAGCTCGTCCATTTCAATATTCAATCTTTGCAAACCTGTGTCTTCTCTCTGGCCCACGACGTCGTTCACCTCTGTGGTCATTCCATTTAGATTCGCGGCTAGGATTAATCTCTGCTTCTTTTCACTCTCCTCGAGCCTCTTTTGCTCTTCCTGATGAACGGAGCGGATTCTATTAGCACAACTTAAAGTAGCAATTAGATCTCACCTCCTCACCTTAATCTTTTTATTCTCCTTCTGCAGTTCTCTACACAACTTTTCCAATTTGTCTTTGATGGTAACTGTTTTATTCAGTTCACTCTTCCCTCCATCCTTCTCTTTCTGCAATTGATCCGCACGTTTCTTGCTCTTCTGGTAGTCCCGCTCTAATCGTTTCATATCAGACAAAAGTTCGGTGTACCTCTTCTGTATAGTTTCGAAACGCGTAAGAGGAGACTCGACTGTTGACAGCAAGCTGGCTAGGTCTCGATTTGCCTTCTTTACTTCGCGATCTGTATTTAAGCCAATAGGACGTTAGTGTTTGATGCTATACTAGCAACTAACCACGTAGAACGTAGGATAATTTTGAGGATGCTGATGCATATAGCTCAAAGGGATGGAGGACCCAGATTGCTTCGCTCAGGTGCATCACGGCTCTCGTAGAGACAAATGGAAGCTTCTTGTAAAAACCTTGCAGCGTTACTCACCAATTTCAGCTTCTTCTTCCTTCTCACCAGCCTGGTCAGACTCAAGCTGAGATATCTTGGCTGCAAGCAGCTTAGGCACCTCAGATGGATCAGCTGTAGCCTTCTTCGTTTTTGTTCCAGCTTTCTTTGACCCCGATGTAGTCGCACCATTCGCATGTACCCCGTTCGGGCCTTGAGCATCCGACTGTGTCGAGGCATGATGATTGTTCGTATAGCCGGTATGATTCTGGCCATGACTCGAAGCTCCATTGACAACAGAGGAAGAGCGAGAGCTTGTGAGGCTTGACTGTTGCTGAGTTGATCCAGTTGCCATAGCGTCCAGGTGTTGAGATCGTAATGCTCGTGTGGACATGGGCTCAAAGTGATAACCGAAAGATCAGCTACGCTCACCTGCACCGCTGCCGTCTCGATCAACTTATGAGCCCAGTGTGAAATGTATGGCACGCGAAAAGTCGTCTGCAGTCCACAATACACGGAGTAAGCCAAGTCTGCGGCGCAAAGCGGTGATGTCGTAAACTCTTCCAACGCTTTGAAGTCCACCTCCTTGGCGCTATTCCATAACCCAGCTTGAGCAACTCAGGTAGATCATAGAAGAAAACCAGAACAATGATCCTCGACCAAGTGTCGAAGGGTCAGAAAGTCGTGAGGGAACGTTCGAGTTAAAGGAGGAGACTTAGCCCTGATCGAATTGGGGTAATGTATTTTCTCGGCTAGTCTTCGGAAACCGGAAAGGCCTTTGCTAAGGGACTTTGGAGTGAGGCCCGACTCTTCAACACGTTCTCCGAAATTGTCGAGTCCAAAGGACTTCCAATCGAGCCGATGTATACGATGATGGTTGGTGGGAGATTTGTTTTTTTTTTTGGATGCTTGTTGTTTTGGACTCGATTGCTGGAAGAGAGCAGCTCGCTTTTCTGATTGGATATCGCCATCGAATAAGCGACTAGGCGACTTCAAGGCAATTCTGCCCAACTCCAGTGAAGTTTTCAGATTTTCAGTTTTGGGCAATCCAGGCCTTGCAATTTTCTGCAATGATTCGCACCTCTTCAAGATGGACTTCACAGGGCAGTGTGAAGTCTGTCCTTCCTTCACTCTCACGATGGTGCGTGGCAACAAAGTCGCATCCTGGCCGTCGAAAATATGCCAGTGTCTCCGACCTCTCAAGATTTCCCAACCCGGGCGACAAGCTACATGGGTTTACGTTGAAGAGATCGAAGCATGTCCCGGAGCTGGAATTGTCGGCCTTGCATTTGCAACACGATAAGACCGGTGCAGAATATATCCATGTGGCGCGAGACGATAAAAACAATGTCTTCTCCATCGGATTCAAAACCAATCCTCCGGATGATACTGGCGTCCCGCATATTTTGGAGCACGTCACTCTATGCGGGAGCAAAAAGTCAGTGCTTCTTTTCGAATGACATATTCTTCTCTAAGATCGATTATCAACGTCAGCAGCGCTGACTGCAAGATAGATATCCTGTCCGAGATCCCTTCTTTAAGATGCTTCCTCGATCTCTTTCGAACTTCATGAACGCCCTCACATCCTCAGACCACACTACATACCCATTCGCAACCACCAATCGACAGGACTTCAATAACCTGTTGTCCGTATACCTGGATGCCACGTTGAACCCCTTACTCACCGTCAACGACTTTCTACAAGAAGGGTGGCGGATAGGACCAGAAGATCCGTCAGTGGCTATTCCTAGCCAGGTTGAGGGCGATGGCAAGACCAATAGTAAGCTGGTGTTCAAAGGTGTGGTTTATAATGAGATGAAGGGGCAGATGTCCGATGCGAGCTACCTTTACTACATCAAATTCCAAGACCATATATTCCCTTCGATACACAACTCTGGAGGAGATCCTCAGAAGATCACAGACTTGACACACGAGCAGCTGAGGAGGTTCCATGCAGATCACTACCACCCTAGCAATGCCAAGGTTTTCACGTATGGGGATATGCCACTCGAGGACCACTTGAAGGAGGTTGGCAGAGAGCTAGATAAGTTCAGCCAGATTTCTGGAGATACGGAGATCAGACTACCTATCAGCTTGGAGGATGGGCCGAAATTTGTGACATTGAAAGGCCCTGTTGATCCTCTGATGGACAAGGATATGCAGTTCAAGACATCTACATCGTGGCTCATGGGGGATACCTCTAATACTCTAGAGGCCTTCTCTCTACAGATACTTTCGTCGCTGCTTCTTGATGGTTATGGTTCGCCTCTGTACCGAGGGCTCATTGAAGTTGGACTAGGCCCAGAATGGACTCCAAATACTGGGTTCGATGGCTCAAGCAAGAAAGGCATTTTTTCCGTTGGATTGGCAGGCGTCAAAGCAGCCGATGTGACCAAAGTAAGGGAAGCTACATTCAAGACACTTCAGGATGTTAGGCAGAAAGGATTTGACAAAGCCAAAGTGGATGGCTTGTTACATCAACTCGAGCTGGGTCTGAAGCACAAGACAGCTCATTTTGGCATCGGTCTTATGCAACGCCTGAAACCCGGCTGGTTCAATGGCGTAGATCCCTTTAACGCCCTTGAATGGGATAAAACTGTGGCGGCATTCAAGGAAAAGTATGCAAAAGGAGGCTACTTTGAAGAGTTACTAGATAGATATCTACTAAACGACAAGACCTTGACATTCACCATGGAGCCTTCAGTAGGCTATAACGATGAGCTAGCTGCAGAGGAAGCAAGACGTCTTGCAACAAAAATTGCCGAAGTCACAAAGCAAGCGGGTGGGGAAGGAGAAGCTTATGAGATGCTCAAGAAGCAGGAACTGGACCTTCTTGAGGTGCAGGAGAAAGCGAGGAACCAGGATTTGGGCTGTTTGCCCACCCTGCATGTCAGAGACATTCCCAGGCAGAAAGAGAGAAAAGAGGTCCGACATTCGAAACTCGGGGATGTCAATGTTCAATGGCGAGAAGCGCCCACGAATGGCCTAACCTACTTCCGGGCAGTCAATACCTTCGACTACCTGCCGGAGGAACTGCGGATGTACATTCCGCTCTTTACGGATGCCATTCTACGGCTAGGCACCAAAGATAAAACTATGGAGCAGCTAGAAGATTTAATTAAACTCAAGAGCGGCGGGATCAGAGTGGGATACCACTCATCTACATCGCCGATGGATCTAGGCACCTACTCGGAAGGTCTCGTGTTCTCGGGATATGCTCTTGACGGTAATGTTCAGGCCATGTACGAGCTTATCAGGACCGTAATTCTGGAAACAGACTTTAATAGTGTGGAAGCGGAGAGCAAGATTAGACAACTGCTACAGGGAACTGCAAGCGGTGCTGTAAACAGCATCGCGGAATCTGGACACGGATATGCACGACGATTCGCTGAAGCTGGGCTTACATCGGAAGGGAGGCTGAAGGAAGAAATCGCGGGAATATCGCAAGTACGACTGACTGCCAAGCTTGCGGGTAGAACCCCCGCCGAAGGACTCCAAGATGTGATTGAGAAGCTAAAGGCGATCCAGCGATTCGCCATCGCGGGCGGGAGTACGATGAGGGCAGCTCTAACTTGCGGAACTGAAAGTGTATCTCGGAATGAAGAGGAATTGCAGCGATTTCTAAGCAGTCTACCGCATGAGATAATCCCTGTGGCGACAGGAGCTGGGACCCAATTTCCAAATAGGAAAACGTTCTTCCCATTGCCTTACCAAGTTTATTATACTGCCCATGCTATTCGAACAGTGCCATATACGCACTCGGCTGGCGCCCCTCTTCAGGTCCTCGCGCAACTCTTGACACATAAACACCTGCACCACGAAATCCGTGAGAAAGGTGGAGCATATGGTGGTGGTGCTTATTCACGGGGTCTTGGTGGCATCTTCGGTTTCTACAGCTACCGGGACCCCAATCCCCTGAACACGATGAAGATCGTTCGCGAGTCTGGTGCGTGGGCGAGAGAGCGCGAGTGGACCGAGCGAGACATCGAAGAGGCGAAGTTATCGGTGTTTCAGAGTCTAGACGCTCCACAGAGCGTGAGCGATGAAGGGATGACGCTGTTCCTTGAGGGTGTCACTGAGGAAATGATGCAGAAAAGGCGTGAGCAGCTGTTGGATGTAACGGCAGGGGTTGTGAAAGAGACAGCGCAAAAGTACTTGGTTGAGGGAATGGGGGTGGAGATGGGGAACCTAACTGTCTTAGGCGAGACGAGAGAGTGGGTGAAGACGGACGATGGATGGGACGTGCAGGATGTCGGTATGTCCGATCCGGCAGCTGCTGATGAGGAGCAACTTCTCGCAGCCGAAGTAGCTTCGAAGGTAGGCTCTTAGGTTGGGAAGAAAGGCAGGTATATTTGTATTATGGTGTACTCTAACTCTCCCCTATATGTGCATTCCCCGGCGTGTCTGGTACTTTGCTTGTATAGGTACAAGACCATCTTTGCCACCCATATTGGGCAGGCAGCGGACTCGGAATGATATCAATCGTCTTTCCCACAGCTCTCGACCAGCTCACCCAGCTCCTTTTTGAAGCTACCTTCCGTGCGATACCCATGCATACCCATCCTGCTCATAACTTCATATCATTTGGTTTGCATCAACACGCACGCGCTGCTAAGAACAGAATACTACGTCTCCAACACAGTCTTTCCTACTGTTGGACGATCACAAGTCACAAGTACACGTCGCCAGGCGGGTGTACTTGAGCGCAAGAGCAAAACAACCTCCTCTTCTCCTTCTTTCCCGCCCCCACCTTCCTCCTTCTCTTCCCCTCCCACCTTTTTCCCCATTTCATCTCCGCCAGCCCGGCGTCACAAAGTAATGAAGCGAATACTAAAAGGCGAGAGAAGGACTTCTAGAACCTACGTACGACACGCAAGGGACTATTGGTTTTCTTTCACGCTCTTTTTGTTTTTTTTTGTTTTGAGCACTTGGTGATGGGTTGAGTTGGTTGGGGTGGGGTTTCAGAGGTGGGAGTTATGGGAGAGGGATGGGGTGGTGGGGGTTTCAGGTGAGAGGGAAGGGGGAAATATCTCCGGCTTATTTCAGACCTGCCCGTTGGATGAGGCGCTCGCGGGCGGACTAAAGACGAGAGAACATGTCTGTTTGATGAGGGGTTCCAGAAGCGCACTGTTTGTTGTAGTAGAGCTCTCCGGCTAAATTAGGAATTTAAATCCCGACCTTCATAATTTCCCTACTTGCAGGGAAGGAAGGGGGTTAACAAACACATACAGATTTATGTGTTGCCCCAAAACCCCCCCCCCCTTACAGCTAAAACCCAAAAAAATAAATTTCCCCGGCTTTTTTGCCGGATAGCGGTGTTGATTTTATTTTATTTTATTTCTTGCATTGGAAAAAAACCCTGGCTTTCTTTTCTTTCGGTATGAGGTTCCATGTGTTACCACGTATGTAAAAAAAAAATTGAGAAGGTTGACTGATGGGGGGGGGGGAGGGGGTGTTTCAATGAGCCAATGGGGGTTGGGGTTGATAATACAGTTTACTCCGCACTTGTACTCTGCACTTGTACTTCCGCGCATAAACTCCCTTCGGCATGCGCATGATAGGAATAAAGCATGGGTATGCATTAGGCGTTAGCGCAGCCACCACCACCCCCCCTTCTGCTCCAGCCAATCGCCGTCCCTTTGTTCTGACTTCCCGTTGCTGAAGCACCTGCGCATCTGCACGGCAGGGATGAAGTCGCGGGCTCGGCCATTCCATTTTAAATTTTTTTTTTTTTTTTTTTTTTTTTTTTCTTTCTCTTTTCGTGTTGTTGTTGTTTGAGGCGGCGGGGGGGGGCCATGTTGTTTTAAAAAGGGTTTCTCTCTCTCTCTCTCTGGCTTTGCCTTTCGTTCTTCCCTCTTACATTTCCCACAGATATCAGGACGTATATAAGATCATCTTTCTCCCTTGTTGGATCTGTGTGTTTTTTTTTTCCCCTCTCTCCATCATAACCGGACTTTCGTTAATATCGACACCTCTGGTCTGTTTCTACCGTTTATTACACGCAATCAATCCAGAAAGACTGCTCGTTCGGTTTTCAAACAATGTCTTTCACCACCTCAGCCTTCACGATCGCTCTCCTCTCCGCTCTACTCTTCATCCTCGTCGTCCAGGCCACTGAGAGCGGGTACCACACTGGCTCGGTTTTGTCGGTGTATCCCAATGCTACTTCTACCAGCGCGACATAGTAAGATTCATCCGCCTATTCTCGTTGATAGGTTTTCATGTGCTGATTCACTCGGTTTTAGCAATACACCAAAGCCTAGCGTTGCAGCTACAACCACCACTACTGCTACATCAGCTTCAACAACCTCAACCGCTGGTGCTGCCCAAGTCTCTGGTGCCTTCCTTGCCTTAGCTGGTGGTCTCGTGGCTGTAAGTTCACTCTACTCTTCAGACTAGTCACCCGGACACGTCGACTAACGTATTTCCAGGCTGTCGCGGCTGCCTTTTAAATCGACCATCCATGTCTCCGAGCCTTGCCTCGTCCTGAATCCCCAGGGACTACGGCAGACATCAAACCAACAACAAAAAAAAGAAACGAAATGGGAACAAATTTTCTTCTGCGGTCATTTGCATGGGCAGGGTAACATTCTGAAATAATTGCTTTTGCACATGGAATGGGATAATAGGTCTTGTCAAAAGGAATGGGAACTATTACTAATTGGGCTAATTTGAGAAATGGGATTGTAATTCGGCTTCTAAGTCTCTATTGTCTTTGGCTTGTAGAACGACCAATGAAGGAACTAGCTGATACGAGGCCTCTGTTCTCTTGTGCCATTGTACGCGTATGTAACGTGAGATCAACGCCATTAAATCCTCCCTTGCGTGATCCACACCATACTGGCATAATTATAGAACGGCGAGGCTCTCACATGGCGTGGTGTGTTTAACATTACGCATGCGTTCCAAGCCACCGTCAGAAAAAGATAAGGCGACACGTACACATACCTCGCGTAACCCTTACCTTGCCACTCGGCAGAAGATTATGCCTCTAGCGTGGAAGTTTGAGTTATTTTTATATTCTGGATGGATGTTCTATCTGGTTGCGGAGTAATACATAATGAACTTGTGTCAGGGTACGCGTCCCGTCCTGTCCATCGTTGTCAGGGCAGCGAGCGAAACCAGCTAAGCCAAGCCTCGTCTGTTTCTTTGGCTTATTGGGTGGCGTTTGTTGAAAGGCGAGAGGCATTGGACGCGAAGACGCGACAGCCTCTTGTATCGACGCGGCTCCTCATCCTCGTCCCCTTATCTTTGCATTGCCTGAATCCACCTGATGGGTGGCGTGCGTGCATACAGTGCCTTGATTTGTTGGGGTAGAATAAGCTGATCGATCCTGAACAATGACTGCTGCCGATCGAGAAAGTGAGGGCGCTGGTGGTGATGATGCAAAGAGGGATGGTTTTCTGAGGGCTCCGTCGTTAGTTAACCCCATCTAACCCCTTTGGAGCTTTTTTATTAAATTATAATTTTAATTTCTCTCTCTCTGCTGGTCTTCGGAATCTAACTGCTTAAGCTCGTCTTTAGAGGTCGGCAATATCCCGTCATCACGCGTGCAAATTCGTCCTACAATCCTCTTCAGACCTTCCACCTGGACGCGGAGAAGCAATATCAGCAACAATATGCGGATTTGTATTTCTTGCGTCTGGCGAAACTCAAACCGGCCGTGGAGGATGTAGCTGCTGAGGCTTGGGAGGGCTTTCAGGTACGATAGCGTCGTGACGTCGTAATTGGGGGTCGATACCGTGCGACCGCTTGACTTTACAATTGGGTGTGACTGATGGGTTTTTTTTCCGGTGGTAAACAGATTGCTGGGGACGTGGTGCGACGAGTCGATAGGGTGCTCGATGTGCGACAGGGCGAGCTTTGCTGGGTTGTGGGAACGGTGTACATGGATATGCCACTGAAGCCGAATATTCTCGATGACATCTCGAAAGACGTATGTCACTCCCCGAGCCTACGAAGGAACTTCAACCCAGATCGCTGACCCTGCTCGGTCTCACAGCACTGGATATCTGCACCTGCACCTCGCGAAAAGTACCTATCGCCGGATGGAGCCGACCGGGTGATGCTGGAGGATGAATCCGGTCGACTACGTCTTACTGGCGTGGCTCTTGAAGGGGAGATGCTAGTGACGGGATGTATCATCGCGGTCATGGGCACAGAGAATGCGAACGGCGACTTCGAAGTCGTCGACATGAAATTCCCGGATCTGCCGCGCCAACCACAACGATGGGAGCGTGATGATATTGACGCTGCCACCAAAGGCGATAGCAAAAAGGCAAAGGAGGAGAGGCCTAGGGGCACCAAGGTCGCAATTCTGAGTGGACTTGGCATCAGAGGAGATGAAGCCGAAGGTCTCCAAAACGACATTTTCATGGAATGGCTCCTCGGCGAAGCAGCAGGAGAGAACGAACAGGCCGCCGTGGGCAACATATCACGGCTCATACTCGCGGGCAACTCCCTCGCCGAAGCCGCGCCAATCCCCTCACGCGAGGAACTAGCCGGCAAGAAACACAGCAAGAAATACGGCTACGACTCCTCCGCCTATAATCCCGCACCAACCACTCACCTCGACAACCTCCTCTCCACCCTTCTTCCCTCCATCCCCATCACACTAATCCCCGGCGCCACAGACCCAGCGAATGTCTCACTCCCACAACAGCCCATCCACGCCGCCATGTTCCCGCAGAGTCGCGCGTATGCAGCACCTCCTGGGCAGCCGACCGAGCACCCGGATTGGTTCCATTCGGCGACGAACCCATGGGAGGGGGATGTGGATGGTTGGCGGATGTTGGGGACGGGGGGGCAGCCGGTGGATGATATTTTTAAGTATGTGGAGGGAGAGGAGAGGTTGGAGATGATGGAGAGGATGTTGAGGTGGCGGTGTGTGGCGCCTACTGCGCCGGATACATTGTGTATGGATGCCTCCTCATTTCATTCCTTAAAAAAAAAAAAAAAAATTATTTCTACTTATCTACGTTTCGCAAGTCACCCTTTAACTAACACCTCAAAACGACACAGGGTGCTACCCCTTCCAAGACAAAGATCAATTCGTCCTCGAAGAATGCCCGCACGTCTTCTTCGTTGGCAATCAACCCGCCTTCGAGACCACCCTCATCGCCGGTCCCGCTGGCCAGTCCGTGCGGCTGATCGCTGTTCCGAGGTTCAAGGAGACGGGCGAGGTGGTATTGTTGGACGTTGAGACGTTGGAGGTGGAGGTTGTGAGGTTTGAGGTTTTTGAAGGGGAGGAGGAGGAGGAGGAGGAGGAGGAGGAATAGAGGTTGTTTGTTCTGCAAAGGCGTAGAGATACTCATCATCCTGCGCGGGATGGACGAAAGGGTTTCGGGGTTTTGTATCCCTGATGTCTATCCTATCTAACCCTTCCCTCCTCTTCCTCCGTGTGGTGACAATCGAATCAAATCAAATCAAATCAAATTTCCACGCATTTGCTTGGTACAGTGTACGTATGTAGTACTTGGGGGGTAGAGGAAAGTCTCTGCCCAGCAACACGCAACCGAGTATGTGGTTGCTAGGCAGGGGACTTTTTCCCCTACCCCCCCAAGTCACAACCAAAGAAAGAAAAATATATATATATATACAATTTAATTATTTATCGATGATGAAGATTTTATAAAATAAAAAGCTCATTTTTTATAACTGATAGGAAGTTGTAATAAGTTACTTTTAACGTGTTAAAAATTTCCCCTGCCTTTTTATCCAATGTATATATATATATATATGCTTTTCTTTTATTTCTCTTTCTCTTTCCTCCCCCTTTCCATTTTTCCCTCTTCAAAAAAAAAAAAAAAAAAAAAAAAAGCTTTCAAGCTCAAAAACTCCGAATTAATTAAACCCCCCCTTAATTGGCCCCCTTTTTTTTTTTTTCCCCCCTTCCTCCCTTCCCCCTCGTCGTATCGCCTTAAACTCCCTACAGCAAAGACTTGGAAACTTTAGAAAAGGCCCCCCCCCCCCTCCCGGGGGTATGGATATTCTATATGAAGCGCTAAGGAGCATAGGAGAGTGATGAGTAGTGTTGATTTTTTTTTTTTTTTTTTTTTTGGGGGGGTTATCTGGGGGATTCGGGTGATGGTGATGGTGATAATGATGATGTGGGAACTGGGTCTGGAGAGAAGTGAGGGAGGCGTGCGGGGTTGAAGATCGTGGTTCGTTGTTGTTGTTGTTGTGGTGGTGGTGGTGGTGGTGGGTTTTCTGATGCTAGGGGTGGAGGGAGAGGGGGAGGTGGTGTTGCTTCTTCTGGTGATGATGATGATGGGGCTGAAGGTGAAGGTGGAGGTTCGGGAAGTACATGTATTGTCGGGGGATTGTTTTCTGGTGGTTTCGATTCCTCGTGGGGTTGATGTTGCTGCTGTGTTGGGTATGTGTGAGTAGTTAGGAGCAATTCGAGGGTGTATTTTTTAAAATTTATGTTTAAAGGGGTTTAGTTACCTCGTTGGTGCTGTCGTCAACAGTCAAGCCGCGCTTCAACGCCAGTGTCCGCGCGGCTTCACGTTTGCGTTCGACTTCTCGCTCCTCTTCCTTCTGGACTCGTTCTTCTTCTCTCCGGAGATCCGTCATCGAGGGCGGCAGGAGCGCGTTGTCCGGGATGATGACAGTGTCTAGAGGAAGGGGGGCACCTGAGAGAGCAGAGACCGAGCTGCTACCTCGTTGTCTTTTTTTCGCGGCGGATCTGCTCGTGTGATTGGATGAGACGGTTCGGGATGTTGCTCTGGAGATTGAGGGACGCTTTCCTGAGCTTGGGGCTTTTCCGCTGCTTGTTTCATCGACGCCCGAGCCGGAATGCTGGCGCAGAGCCATGGCAAATTCGTCGTCCAGTGGTACAGCGTCGTCTTCGTCTTCGCTGGGGATGAGATCGCCACGTGAGCGGAAGGAATCGGTGGTGGATCCCGAGTTGGTGGTGCTGCTTCGCTTCCTGTTGTGCTTCTGTCCACCAATCCAATCTTCCTCTTCGGCATCCTCGACCAATGGTTCCTCCTCCTCCGTCGTACCTCTGTTCGCGCCAGGGTGTTCCTGTAAATCTGCAGCAGAGGGCTTGTACCTCAGCACCCCCCCGCCAATCCTCCAGGGCAGTCGTGACAAGAAGCCAAATGCAGACGTATTTGGTATGATTGTCGGGTCTGGCCCGCCATCGTGCGGTGGAACTGCACTTTTCCTGCGTGCACCAGATATCCTGTCTCCTCTCCGTGCTCCATAACTCATCGTTCGTTGTCGCCCTGGTTGGCCATCTCTAACAGTTCCACCGTAGGCACTCGAACCTGCCAGTAATCGATCCAACTCATCATTACCCCACCCCAGGATTCCGCCGCCTGTATCATTTTCATCGTCCCAGTCGTCGTAGAAGTCAAAACTGTTCTCAGCCCTACCCCTTGCTCTACCACGATTGCGGCGTATCCGTTCATCGCGGGTTGGGAAACAAGGCTCGGCGCAGGAACGCATGCAAGCGCCCAACGAGGCGATACATGGTGCAAGGTAGTATTGAGAGAAGGTCCAGAGGCTGGCTTGCGCGGATTCGTTGGCTGACTCGAGGTTCTGAGAGAGTTGGTTCCAGGTTTGCCGGATGCGAGGATCGGTACGCATCTTTGCTACCAGTCCTCAGATGAATAAGTTGAGAAGGAGTGACGAATAGTGAAGCACCAGATAATCGGGCTCCTGTTGCTGATGACGAGTTGAAGAGAGTGGTGGGGTCGTTCACGGAGCTCTTTGGACAAGACCGCCGTCTTTCGATCAGTCAATCACATGACATACAGCCGTGTCCAAATCTGAACCGTGTTTCCCGAACCACCTCCGCTGCATCCCAGCTTTTGGTTCAGAATAAATCTACGACATTGAGCTTACGGACCCAACACCGTCCTTGGGAAATATATTGTTTATACTGTGCGAACATGCGCTACGTCCGGTTCCTCAAACCCCCGAAATGTTCATATTCCAAAAAGCAACATGCATTGACCATCACCGCCTTAATCACGATTACTTCCGATCTTGGCGAGTCATTCTACTCTGAAGATGTCGATGTAGTCGTCAATCTAGCACGAGAGAATGACGGTGGGTTGTTGGTCTCCAGAAATCATCATTGGTGTGCAGGTATGCGAAATCTTCTGGTTGACGTTGGGGTCAGCGATATCACAACAAGCCCAATGAAACTGTGTGTCGCCGCGAGGAAGTATGAGCTTGGGGATGATCTATGTACGTACCTGGATCGCGATGGAAATGATATCGTCTCTGCTTGGAGCGAGACATTGGATCCCGCTGGCGAAGGCGCAGGGGGATACATGGTAGAGCGAAGATTTCTGTCTCAGAGCGGCAAAACGCTGACTATTTGGGAGGAGACTGGAGAAAGTATCGCTCGCCATATTTGGTATGGGGCTCCAGAAGAACTTGTATCCCAAAGCTAACGAAAATATTTAGGGATGCGGGTTTAGTTCTTACGGCTTTTCTTGATCGTGGTATCACCGCTGACTCAATTGATGTGGCCGGTTTACGTGAAACTCTTGCCATAGCGAAGCAGAGACGCCTTCACTGCATTGAACTAGGGAGCGGTTGCGGCGTTGTGGGTCTCGGACTTGCCCAAGCACTGCCTAATTGTGATATGCTTCTGACCGACCTACCAGAAGCAAAGAATGTCATCAATTGGAACATGCCAGCATCTCGCCCTGCCTCTAATACGACTGTTAGTTTCGAGGTCCTTGATTGGGAGGAAGATATCCCGCTTCCAGTTTCTAGCAAAGAGTTCGATCTCATTTTGGTATCGGATTGTACATATAATCCTAGCAGCGTACCGTCTTTGGTGCGTGTACTCGCTTCACTGACCGTGAGGTCGCCAAAAGCAATAATTCTGCTTGCCCAGAAGGTTCGGCACTCCAGCGAGGCAGTCTTTTTTAAACTTGTTGCAGAGGCTGGCTTTATCCAGAAAGATTATATTGCTATTCCTTTGCCCAGCAAAGAGGATGTTCACTTCTTTGACGATTCGAAGATCGACCTATACGTATTCCAAGCCATCAGCAGCGTCGTTTCTCCGAGGGCATGATTTCGAGGAAACAATGCCACGTATCTAGTCATACTTGGAAGGCCGCTTTGTAACGTTACGCATCTGCATGATTGCTGCTCAGAAAAGCGTTGTGCGGGATTTGACCTGGGTTATGTGGTACGTATGTACACCAGCAAATCGTTATCCTTGAGGTCAACATTTTGTGTAGCGGCGTTTTGTTCTGGGGCCTCTTAAGCCGATTTGGATGGAATACAAAGAAGTTGGTTAGTACTTTGTGGGCACCATCCATTTCCAACGGATTTCAAAGCGACCTTTAGCCTTTGTCACAACGATCCAAGAGGCTTCCAAAAAATGATATCTGGAGTAAGGTCGCCTCGCTTTGCTTTTCCCTAGATTGGATTGTGGACCTTGCATATTAAAGAATTGCTTTTCGCCGCCGATGGCCTTCCAAGGATCAAAATCTTAAATGAACGTTCTATTGCGACCGATGACTTTTGAGAGCTTAATACCCCAGGGCAGATACTGGGTGGTATAGAAGAGCCGTCGTAAGCCATCAGCTCAGATCGTAATTGGCTATCTCAATAATGCCTCATCTGTAGAGTAGAGATACTTCTTATCTGAGCGGAGCGGTACCCCGGAAACACTCTGCCACTTCTATCCTAGAAGGGACCGTGGGCAGCATGGATATGTCACAACGCAGCCGCCCGGGCGTACTTGGTGCATCCGAAGATGCAGGTTATGGGATTCCCCAGTGCTCTGACGACCGATGAACGGGTGAGGGATTTTGTCATCGGAGCTGCTTGCATAAATTATCCATCGAGTTGTGTTTTGCCAGTCACAATGTCTCGTCCGCAACACACCAACCGCTTCGCCCTTCCCTCAATTCAAATTCTGACACGTTGGACCCGGCTCTCCTCCTCATAAGTCAGGGCCTCTCTTCACTCGAAGCTCATCTTCTATTCACAGCCTTCTGGTCGCTCCAAGGTATCCTAGCGATATCGGAAAGAGTCGGTACGCACGCTCATGAAATTTTTCTCGAGTTCGCCCCTCCCCACTTACATCACTCAATCTTCTCAACAAGCCGCAGTAGCTAATTGCACCATCACTCACCAGTTCTACCACATCCAAAAAAAAAAAAAAAATCTCACGGGACTGCCTTTGGTCCTCTCAAAGGCGAACGCAGCAACACGACCCCGTCAGCCTTGACCCAAGTGTCTCTCCAAGTTGTGTCTATTCGCCCTCATAGAGACATCCTCAACGACCTCCCCCCTCCTTTACCTGTTCTTGTCCTTCGAGCTTAGGCATTTCTTTTTCGGTGTGACTACACAGCCCCCGATACTGTCCGAAATCTTTCAGCTGCCGCATAGGAAGTTCTCAAGGGTTCTTCCTCTCTCCGAGGAAGAGTCGAGGGGACCTCGTCCAATCAGTATCGGGTGTGAGCGCTTTCGACCTCCTTAACACGGCTTTGGGGTACTCAGGCTATAATAAAATCCTCATTATCGATCTTCCTGCTCGGTAATGGCACCATCGTCCAACATTCCAACTGAAATCACTTCTCATGAAACAACACCAGTGACTCTTGCTAGAGTCCCGCTAATTTCGAGGAAGATTGTGAAGGCCCGTTGCTATTGGGATAGCGCTAAGACGCCAGAGCAATTGGTTGGTGATGTGTTGAGAAACCGTGTTGAGGCAATCGATCATGACCAATGCGAAGCCGGAGACGAGGATGCGTTCTTCGTGGCTGATTTGGGCGAGGTCTACCGACAACACCTGCGCTGGAAGATGAATTTGAAGAGGGTGAAGCCATTCTATGGTAGGTGTTTTCTTTGGCTTTTCTTGACATAGACGCTTCTGACGGCTGTGCTAGCTATTAAGTGCAACCCCGACCCTCAAGTCGTTCATCTTTTGGCAGGACTTGGCACAGGCTTTGATTGCGCTTCAAAGGTCGAGATTCAACAGGTGCTCGATCAGGGTGTTGATCCTTCAAGGATCATCTACGCTCAGCCCTGCAAGACCAAGTCGTATGTACGGTACGCAGCTAAGGTGGGCGTGAGGAAGATGACCTTTGACAATTCCGATGAGCTGTACAAGACGAAGCAGCTCTTTCCCGATGCAGAGTTATTTCTTCGAATCGCAACGGATGATACGTCGAGCTTGTGTAGGTTGAGCATGAAATTCGGAGCCTCACTCGAGTCTACTCAAAGCCTGCTCGAACTTGCAAAGCAGCTGAACTTGAACGTTGTGGGAGTTAGCTTCCACGTCGGATCAGGAGCCTGTGATCCAAATGCGTTCATGAAACCCGTTCAGGACGCCCGACTTGTCTTCGATCAGGCTAAGGATATGGGATTCAATATGACGACAATTGATGTTGGCGGAGGATTCAGTGGTGACCTATTCGAATCAATGGCTAGTGTGCTCAGTCGGGCGCTTGATGACTACATTCCACCCAATGTCTCTATCATTGGAGAGCCCGGACGGTACTACGTCGCGTCTGCGTTCACCCTTGCTTGCAATGTCATTGCACGCCGTATGGTCGAGGATGCGGTAACACAAACTTCTTCATACATGCTCTATCTGAATGATGGCATTTATGGCAACTTTACCGGTATCATGTTTGATCACCAAAATCCCGCTCCGCACGTTTTACGTTGTGGAAATCGTTTTCTACATGCGAGCCAGGGGTCGGAGGAGTCCGGAACAGGACCCCTCACCAAATATTCCATCTGGGGTCCAACGTGCGATGGCATCGATCTTGTCGCGGAGAAGGCTATGTTCCGGGAGGTACTTGACATCGGTGATTGGATGTATTTTGAGGAAATGGGAGGTTTGTATTCTTACCCCGCTTTTGATTGATGATGCGGATGTTCTACTTCTCTAAGGGGACTTTGCTAAACTCTCTGGTTGAGTAGCATATACCAAGTGCTCGGCCACTCGCTTCAACGGTTTCACGGACAATCATGAGGTCTTGTACGTCTCCAGTGAGCCCGGCGCGACGGCTCTCCTGGGACTCGACATACAGATGGAGGATATATGAACTTATTGCGCAGATTCTAGAAATGGTGCAAGCAAAATGCTAGAGAAGTGCCGCAAGGACCACCTTAGACGATGGCTTTTATTTTTTTTCATTTATTCTTGTTCTTTTCTCTCCACTCGCTCTATCGCCTTTTCGTTCTGGCCTTTTGATTGTAGACCTCCCTCAAAGGACGGACGAACGAACGAGGTGAAGTGGGATCGGAACCCAAAGAGTAATCTTAGAGCAGCTAAAACCCTTTTTTCTTTTGTAATGGTTTGGTGAAGATGGTTTGGTTTGGGGCAATTAGAGACAATAAAGAATACATGTTAACTCATGTCTAATCTATTTCTGAACCTAATTTTTATTTTAATTTTTTTGGTGTGTAAGCTCGTTCTGGGAAAGCCAACTTTCCAATCTGCGCGAGTTATGTCTGCTGTGTAGACGCATTGGGGGGGGGGGGTACCTCGAGATCGCGAGTGTGTCAAGTTGGCATTGTTCCACGTACATACATATGTCAGATCCCTTATATTCGTCCTTTGTTTCCAATTTCATGTTAGACAAAGATAAGTACATCATGTGAAGCCCAAAACCGCAGGGGTTTTCTGCCATTTGCGTGTGTTCCATCCACAGCCATATCGCTTCTATCCCAATTTTTAGTTCCACGTCCTGAACAGCTTTCTTATAAGTTCATCGTAACAGTCATGCTATTGCTATGCACCAATAGCACTGGGGGCAGGCTTTGGCAAAGCACCTCCAAGTCGCTCAGGTAGGCGACGCTCTCCTCCTCACTGCGACAAGTGCCTTCGAAGGGGCTGGGCAGTGTCATGAAGACTACTGCGGTATCGCGAGAGTGGACCCGGATCAGCTCGTTAAGGATCATGTGCTGAGCACGACAAGGAAGGTCATTGAAGCTCAGTGGGAGAGCTTGCTGAGCGGGGAAGCCAGTAGCTGGTTGAGGATGCTGTGGGGATATATCGCCCTCTCGTTGGCGGCTGGAAGTAGCATATCCGCCTTCATCCTCATGAGTGATAGAGTGCATGCGGTGGTGCCGCTCCCGAGGTGGAGACGGGGTGTCGGTGAACATAATTGAGGGTCCAGGGCCATCTTCGGTTGCAATGGTAGTCTTAGGGACGGGTTTTGATGTGAATTTCGGCATAGATGTATGTCGCGAGAGACTTGGTTTGTGCCTAGGAGTTGGTGGCGTCGACTGAGATTGCGTTTTCTGTGAAGTTTGAGACTTCAGGGAGCTAGCGGTTTCTGGTCGAGGCTCCGTCCTGAGTGGCTGGTCGGGGGTGGCTTGATGTGATGCTGCTGGTGGCGTACCTCCCTGTGAAGGCGGTGTATTAGATGCAGATAGCGATGACTTGTGGAGCGCTGCATGTCTTAGACTTGGTTTCTTCGATGCCGTCCAATCTCCCAGGCTACTCCCAAGACTTAATCGTCGCATCAGCTGCCGATGACTTGGTTTGATCTCTGGAACATCGTCTTCTGGTTCGAAATCATCAAGGTCGTTCTCGGTTGCTGCGCTTATTCTGTCATCTTCACTACTAATCTCCTCATCACTGGTTGGCATATCTGAATCGCTCTCAGATTCGGTGGTGCTCCCATGGTTGACCTGTTCTTTCACTAACTGCGGATGCAACCTATGTGTTCTCATTCCCATACTCACCCCTAACCTACTCAATCCACTCATGGTATGCCTCCTGTTTGGTTTTCGTAATAGCTTCTTCAAGCCTTCGAACGTACTGGATCGTCTTTCTTTCCACACCGTACCCATATCGGTATGTCCAGCTATTGTGGCCATTTCTTCGGCGGCAGTCAGTGGACCACGTTTACCCCTCAACTTCTGAATTTCCTGCCACCATTCCTCATCCTTCAGGAGATTATCAATATCAGTATCCCCATCGCTATAGCTGTCAGGATCAGCTCCATTGACAATGACCTCATAGGTCTTTAAGTCCCCCGAAGCCAGCCAAAAGACCAAAATTTCTGCCTGGATCCTTAGATTGTCAAGCAATGTCTTTACTCTACCTCGTTCTTCCTCAACATCAGCTTCATATTCTACAAAGACGGCAACCCGGACTTTGTAATTTTTCTTCCACGACGGGACTGTGCTAAGAATGCATCCCAGCTGAAGTATGAGAGTATAGGTGTCGAAATTTGTCGTTAGTACCTTTGCGTTGTGATCGCCATCAGTAACAATCTCTGCTGACATTTGAATCGGCCAAAGGTCAATATATTTTTTCGCCTTGTCGCCTTCGCACTCATTCGGGAGTTCGAGATCTTGGAATCCCTTGGCCACGGCGACGTTGATCTGAAGTCTCAGTAGCAGGTCCTCTAGGACAGTGACGTAGCTCTTCGTGCTCATAGCGCCTTCTGTCCGGCATGTATCGGTTGGAAGAATACCCTTTAGCTTATCGTCTTTGGTCCCTTTCCTTGTAGGCTGTGAATTGTTACTATCTGCGACGTTCGCTATTGATTTGCTCGGGGGTAGAGGCACGTCGACCAGCGGTAGATTCCTGCGGAACTCTTCCAGGTTGTAAAATCCAATAACTGCAATATTGGGTCTCATTCCTCCCAGGCCAGCGCTCAGGACAATATTCCTTGCACCCCATTCTAAGGCCGGAGATATCGCAATATTAACAAACGCTTTGACCTTTGAGAAGTCAATATACTTGGCCCATGCAGCCTGTTGCCGTCTCGCTTCAGGAAGGGTATCGCCAAAATCTTGAGCCACAATTACATGCCCTAGAATGTAAAGACCACCCTTTTTCAAAGAGTTGCAGAATTGGATGAGCTTGAACTGACGACGAGGATCATTGATGAAAAGGAGTATTTGAGGCCGCCAAAACTTGACATGCTCTTGTTTGAGACGGAGGAGATACTTGCGCACTTGGTGGTAGATGAGACTTTGACTCACGTCTCCCCAGGACTTAGGAGGGCTGGTGTAATGAATGAGGAGAAATAAAAAAATAAGAATTCCCACGCAACCGGCTGCGGACACACCATCAACGAAGAACATAGTAGCTCCGCTGACAATGGTACCTGCGAATGCGGTCCACCATTTGAAGTAGTGGAACGATGGCCGGAAATTGGGCGCTGAGCTGATTTTTAGGAGAAAACAGGCAAGATTCGTTACAAGAAATGTCATTAAGTAGGTCATCGTTACGAAAGAGGCGATCTGGTTTATATCGCAGAGCATTGTGAGTTGTGCGACAAGGTATGTGAAGAGGATTGCATAGGTAGGCTCGTCAGCACTGGCGGTGCCTTGACTAAAAATCGAAAAGCCTGGCAGAAGGTTGTCGCGCGCCAATGCCTGAAGCAATTTGGCGGAGCCGATAACGCCCATCAGTGAGGAGAAGAATGTGGTTGCGAACTCGCCGAGGAGGACTAAGCCTGCAGAGACGTTTGTCTAAAATAAGTCGTCAGGAGTCAGCTGTGATTCACTTCGATAGCGTATCTAAAAAGCCTTACATCTTGTATCACGTTGACATTTCTATAAAACGATGGCCTAGTGATAGTTGAAGCCATCGACAAGATAACCACAGTATAGGCAAAAAAGGTAAGGGCCAGTCCGCTGAGAGTTCCTTTAGGGATGGCCTTGCTTGGGTGTTTGAGATCCCCAGACATGCTTGCCCCTCTGCGGAGATGGTAATTGTTAGTTTCATAGGGTGCACAAATTGAGCTGAAATATGGTTAAATGATTTTGGAATCGACTTACGCAAAGATACCACCTGTGGCGGGGAATAAAATACCGAAAAGATCCTGATAGTTCTCCTTGCCTTTAAGCTGACTCCCGGCCGCACCTCTGGTAAACCCAGGCCAGAAATTCCCCATGAAGGTAGCCATGCTTATCCCTGTGTAGTCGATCCCTAACTTTCGATTCTCAAAGGGAGGCAATATCAACGCCGAGAACGGAATGCTGAAAGTCGCTACAAGCAAGATAGCCAGTAGTCCGTTGCTCGCTCTTGCGAATATCCCACTGCCTGCAAGGCAAATCCCTGTGCACATGACCAATACGGCAGTTGCGAACAGGTACTGCCACCAAAAGCCTTCAGGCAAGACATTCGACCAACCTCCAGACTCCTTTCCGAAGTTCTGAGTGACACAGTCAATCAAACCTACAGCATTCATGCCAGTGTTGAACACGAAGCCTAGGTAAAAGACGATGCCTATTGAACCTCCAAATTCTGGGCCGAGAGAGCGAGAAATGAGATAATAGGCACCACCGCCACGAACAGTACCATTCGTAGCTATAGCGGAGATAGATAGAGTAGTCACGAGGCTAATTAGGTATGATATAATGAGCATAACTATCATCTTCATTAGTTAGATGTTTCTGAAGAGAGAACAGATGCTTGGCGCGGATGCATGAAGTGATGCAACCAATTCCCACCGAGAAGTAAAGAGCAAGAAACAATTCCAAGGTTTTTACTTTCTTTCTTTCTTTCTTTGTGTTGCAAAGTTCAACCAGCAAGGGGCAGTAGCCAGAAAAGAAATATCGACACGCACCCATCATGCCTAGAAACCCACTTTGGCCTAGAACAAATCCAAACCTCAAGAACATCAAAATACTCAGGACATTCAAACTGGTCGGCACAAAAACGCCAGAGAATGTCCCCAGCTTTCCGTGACCGCCTACTGGTCGAGGCATAACTCCAGTTCTCGTTCCAGCAGCTGATGCATTCTGTACTTTCGTTTGTGTTCCATCTGCCATTGGGGTTGTAGGATCTATGGCCGTTGTATTGCTGTGACTACCCTTTCGTCGTGCTTTCGAGAAAGAATCACTGAATTCGGGCTTATCAACACCAGCCAGCTTCCCTAGCACTCTTCGTGTGAGTGCATGTTCCCTTGGGGCTACAGGTGAGCCGTATGTTAGAGGTTCGTAAGGATTTTCAACGAGCTCTGAGTGTGATGTTAGAGGCGCAGCTGGCGGGAGTTCGGGCGTAGAGGAAGTAGGCATAAATGAGGAACGGCGGTCAAGTTGTGCGGCATCATCAGTAGCAGAGCGGGTTAAGAAATTGGGCCTGCCTCGGTACGTTCCTTTGGCATGCGGCAAATTGTCCAATTGTGACATGTTGAGGGATGTTCCAATGGGTGGCGATGCTAGTGCACGAGAATCTGAGTGTGGCTATTATTCCACGGAATAGTGTCACTGAAACCATGAATAGCTCAGGAATGAAGATAAGCTTAAACCCAGTGACTATAAGCACGGGACCGAAAAGAAGGAAATTGGCCTTGACCTTTCTCTCTGGTAGCCTATTAGCGCTTGAAGTACAGTGAGATCATATCTCTAGTCGGATTTCTTGACCCCGGGATATCTGCGGGTTCTTCTATTGGCTCATGCAGCTTCCGAATTTTTAGGTGGTCAGTCACCTGACTGCAAATGTTGTGAATGACCTCCGGCTTTTCCCCCTAAAGGTCGTCTGCGTTGTTCTGAGCCTCTATCTCACCATCCAACCTTATCTCAGCACCCCCGATGGGCTTCCAGTTATTCAGTTTACTCTCAGCAGTAGACATAGCTTGATTAACGAGCTCTTTCTTACCGACCGACCCCCTACCACCTCATCAGCCATGGCATCAACTCCAGAACCCTTATCTTCAACTCCATCGCAGCCCGTGCCTATATCCTCTTCTCTAGAAGCTGCGAGAGGACGGTCTCCTTCGGGTGCATCGGCATCACGAATAACATCGATCGCACGACTAGCATCCCCAGTTCCCTCAAGTGTTCCAGTTGCTTCCTCACCAGTACGTCAGGTACCAACATTGGGACAAGCGGGTAGCTCCAGCTCCCGGCCGTTGACTCCTCTTCCAGGCGTGGATGACTCTTCTTCACTTGCAGGGCCTGGGCAGTCTGCCCTAGCTACTGCATTCCGAGGCAGCTTTGGAGGAGTGAGCCCATCGAGGAGTCCATCTAGATTTGGTACTCCGCCGCTTCACCCAATGTCTCCGGGTGCGGTAGGTACAGGAATGCACGCTAGCGATCTACATAGCACATTTGGGTCATTCGATACCCGCTCCGCTCAGGGGGCTGCAGGCTGGACAGGACTTACGCCTTTGGAGAACCCGGAGGTTGTCCGAAGACATCTTGTCCAGTCGTCAAATTTATCGACAGCTCACCGTCATGAAGGAGGCTTGGACGGCACCATTCAAGATCTTTTTGCTTTACGTGGAGATTCCCCATCAGCCGGGTTTAACGACGACATTGCACCAGGGTTAGGTGAGGACGAGTTTTCAAGCTTGCGGCTGCAAGGTGGTGATATAACACGCGAGGTCTATCGTTGGACGGAAGAAGCAGAGGCTCAGTCGCGAGGCCGTGGTCGGTCGCAGCGGAGCAAGAGCTTTCATGTATCTCGTCCAGAACCTGAAAGCGACGTTCTTGACATCAACAGCATCAAGCTCCCTGGAGGCTTCAGACGTAATTACCTTAGGCGGGCAGCAGATGAGCAGAGTCCGGCCTCGTCAGCTGGAGGCATGGGCAATTATGGCACAATTGGCGGAGGCCAGCAGAGGCCACACCCCCGGCTCCTGACAAACAGCTTCATCGAGTTCCTCACTCTCTACGGGCACTTCGCTGGAGAAGAGCTCGAGGAAGACGATGAGGTTTTATTGCCTGATGAATATTTTTCTTCTGATGGCTACGATGAAGGCATGCATACTACATCCGTGGCAATGGGAGAAGATGAGGAGAGTCGAGAGCCTGGTGAAGATAGCACATTATTAGACCCCGGAACTCCTGGTAAGCGGAAACGTCGTCGGAAGAACCGTGGTGGGAGCGGGAAGAATGGCACGACGGGTGCTGCACTGCTCCTGCTGAAGTCTTTCGTGGGAACCGGTGTACTATTCCTTCCCAAAGCCTACAAGAATGGTGGAATGCTCTTCAGCAACCTCGTCCTTCTGTTCGTTGCTTGTCTCAGTTACTACTGCTTCGTACTGCTCGTTAAAACTCGATTGAAGGTCGACGGCTCGTTTGGTGATATCGGCGGTATCTTATATGGCCCACGAATGCGCGCAATCATTCTTTTCTCCATTGTTCTCAGTCAAATTGGGTTTGCAGCTGCCTACATTGTCTTCACGTCCGAAAATCTACAGGCGTTCATACTCGCAGTTTCGGATTGCCGGACATGGATTGACATCAAGTTCTTGATATTGCTGCAACTCATCATTTTCCTACCACTCTCCTTGATTCGAGATATCGGCAAGCTTGGTGCTACGGCGCTTATTGCGGATGCCCTTATTCTTCTTGGTTTGGTATACCTGTATTACTATGATATCCTGACCATCGTGCATCAGAGTGGCGTCTCTGACATTGTGAATTTCAACGCGAACGACTGGACTCTGTTTATTGGCACAGCAATCTTCACGTTCGAAGGAATTGGGTTGATCATACCGATTCAGGAGTCTATGAAAAAGCAGGAGAGGTTTCCTCCGGTCCTCGGCGGTGTTATGATCATCATCACCATTGTTTTTCTCAGCATGGGCGCGCTGGGCTATGCTGCCTATGGCTCTGCAACAAAGACAGTCGTCATTCTCAACCTGCCGCAGGACAACAAATTTGTTAACGGGGTGCAATTCATTTACTCACTCGCAATACTCCTCTCTACACCACTGCAGCTCTTTCCCGCCATCAGGATCGTGGAGAATGAGTTTTTCACTCGATCGGGCAAGTATAATCCATACATCAAGTGGCAGAAGAATGTCTTCCGTTTCTGTTTTGTTCTGATGACTGCGAGCATTGCGTGGTTCGGCGCCAACGACCTGGATAAGTTTGTTGCGTTGGTAGGAAGCTTTGCATGCGTGCCGCTCGTCTACATATATCCGGTATGTATTCTCTTCGCATAAAATCCCATCGTTTCTTGCAGGCTGATATATTATATCTAGCCTTTACTCCACTTGAAGGCTGTCGCACGAACAAGACTTCATCAGTTTTCAGACATCCTATTGTGCATATTTGGTTTCGTGGTCATGATCTATACCACCGCCTTGACGATCAAGAGCTGGGCGAGTGGAACCACAGTCAAGACCCCAGGCTTTTGCGACATATGAAATGAAGTCGCAGCAGTATAGGAAATTGCATTTAGGAGGACATAGAGATATTGCTGGTTAGCTTCAGCTTATCTTCATCTAGTCTTCCACTGTCCTCTTTCCCTATTTTTAGAGAGCATTCGTGGCGCGAGCCATTCGATTTTCCTCTTATGTGAACCCACTCAGCGTTATTATTCGTGAGGAGGGAGAAAATTGCATCCAGCATCCCAAGGCTATGGGAGCTATAGAGAGACAGGTTGGCGCATGGTCCGCTTTTGGGAAGTCATTGTTTTTCTTTTACGCTAGCAGGCTCAATGCAAGTCTTATCTTTCCTCTTCCCTCTTTCACTCTATCTTTGGTAACATCAGCGCTAAGTATACAATGAGCTTAAAAACGTAGAGAATATTTTTCCTTCCCCGCGAATCTGTCCACGAATCTCCGAAGCATGTATGTCTGAAAGCTAAAATAATAGGAAAACCGTGGTGTCGTCTGACTAGTATCGCTGGCCTTCCAGATAAATACATGGGCGACGATAGCCGAGAGTAGCCATGGAACCAACCATCCAACGTTGAACAACGAACGAAGGGCGCAAGAATACGTAAAGACATCTCAACACGCATCTGTGATATGTGCTATGTGATCACGTCCCCCTAAGCTTCTTCTCCCAACTGCAAAAACTTCCCTCAATGTTGGCCAAACGATAATTAAGAGATTTTTTAGTGGAGTACACCAAACAGAACCACAGACGGAGGAATCTATGTATGAACTCTCCGGTTATGCTGCCTTAGGGTTTTTTCGCCAGGTAGGGATGCGATCGGGAACTATAGGCTATCTATCCCTCCTGGATATCTTTGGTGGGCGACGCCGGAGCGAGTGGATATAAAGAGGTCCTTTAGAACCCCGAACAAATTTCTCTGAATACCAACATCGTTCATCTCCTGCAGATAGCTATAATCTATTCATACGAGGAGAGTACCGAATACGATAAGGATCACCAGTATCTATACTGCTTATAAATCAACACTATCAACAGCACAATGGCAGACGTCAGCCAGAAGAAGCTCCCATGGATCAAGACACCCTTGATAGAATCCGCGGCGCTCTCTAAGGCCGCAGGATGGTAACGTCATCCCTTTCTTCATCCATCTATCCTTGGCGTTATTGCGTCCTATGAAAAGACCAGAATACTCAGACGTAGCAGCAGAGTCTTCCTCAAGCTCGAAAACATCCAACCATCCGGCTCCTTCAAATCCAGGTCCGTCCCTCACTCCCTGCAAATAAACAGTAGTAACTCACTGACAAAAACCCACGCACAAACAGAGGCATAGGAAACTACATGCTCTCCCGCCTCCACTCCCACCAACAAGCCAACAACCTCCACCCCCCGCACTTCTACGCCTCCTCCGGCGGAAACGCCGGCCTCGCATGCGCAACCGCCGCGCGCGACCTTGGACTCCCCGCTACAATCGTGGTGCCCAACTCCACCCTCCCCATGATGCTCGTGAAGATCCGCGCCGTGGGCGGGGAAGTGATTCAACTTGGGGCGACATGGAAAGACGCAGATAACTACGTCCGCAATGAATTGTTGTCGAGAGACCAGGGTGGCGTGTATGTGCCCCCGTTTGACCATCCAGATGTGTGGACCGGGAATGCGACCGTGGTTGAAGAGCTGGTGGAGCAGATGCGAGAGATGGAAGCAGGGGCGCTGCCGGATGTGCTTGTTTGCTCCGTTGGCGGCGGAGGTCTCCTTAACGGTCTGATTCAGGGGATCGAAGCCGTGCTTGGATGGCACCCTGCAGTGCTGGCAGTGGAGACAAAGGGCGCAGATTCGCTCTCCCAAGCACTCGCCGCAAAAGAACTAATCACGCTCCCTAAGATCACAACTGTAGCCACGAGTCTCGGTGCTACGCGGGTAAGCGAGCAGACGTTCCTGTATGCCTCGCAGCAGGAGAGGCGTGTGATAAGTCAGGTTCTGAGCGATGAGGAGGCATTGAGGGGGTGTGTTGTGCTTGCGGATGCAGAGAGGTTGCTTGTGGAGGCGTCGTGTGGGGTTTGTGTGGCCGCGGTGTGTTTAGAGGGAAGGAGGGAGTGGGGAAGGGATACGAAGGTCGTGATTGTGGTGTGTGGTGGTAACATGTGTTCTGTGGAGATGTTGGCGGAGTGGAGGAAGAAGTATGGTGGATTGGAGAAGGCATTGGATGAAGCTACTATCGTTGAAAGCATGGGTAAAGCTGTGGTCTCCGGTTTGCAGACACCTCCTGAGGAGAAACTTTAGAGAGAAAGAGCGGTTCTATTCTTGGAGCTATCCGCCCTTTCGCGAGCATCTGAAGCTTATGTAAAGATACGATTATTTGGCTCTAGCGAGTGTCTTTTCCAGTTTTCCGGACCTATCCGTAGAACGCCTCTTAGGGAAAAAAAAATGAAAGCCACTGAAACACAACAACCCGGTAGCAAAAGGAGCATCAAGTTCACAGGAAAACAACGCCTGAAGGAATCCAGTTCACCGCCACCTTGTAAAATTCAAGTCCTTGAAAGCTGCGCTTTCCTATATTTCCAGTAATTTGCTCTCACCGCATCGTACTTCGATGCCAACAGGTCCAGAGCCTTAAGTTCCGCCATCATCAGCGCTCCAGTCTCCTCACAGGGGCTAACGATAAAGTGAAGGAAATCAAGGAAAATACCTTCACAGCATCCCCCCTCCTCCCTTCTACGCTCGTGAAGATATCAGCCATCACGTCAAGGGCGTGAGAACTCTTAATATCATCTGGTTTATCAATCGGCGCGAAGTATCCAGCGAATTCTTGGATAGTAGAGAGCGGGATCTTGGATTTCTGAAGGACACTAACATCCAATAGATTCCACATCAATAGAAAAAGCCTTTGACCGCAGCACGAGATCATGAGGGTGGGGGGAAGGTAAATAGGTAGAGTAGAGAACTTACCCTCGTAGAAATGACCATGGGCTAGGATTCTGAGGTGCCTGGTAGATAGCCGTCTTTGCAAATTCGACTTCGCGATCCACAATTGTTTCGGCGGGCATATATGACGGGTTGTCTTCCTGGAGTCCGAACACGAGGAAGAATCGGTGGTTCCAAGCGGAGTTATTGCGCACATCTATTCGGAGGAGAGCTTCGACATCTCGGAGCTCAGTCGGACTGTTCCAGAGGTTGAAGCGTTTGACCAGCCACTGGCTGTGGTATGTTGGGTGAAGTTAGCATCGATAGTGACACGGATAGGTATGATTAATGATTGTATTTGGTATTCCTACCGGTAGGACCAGACGTGATAATTCTTCGCGTCACGTTGGAACATCTCTGCGATAAATTCGCCTTCTCCAGTCGGGTCTCCAAGCTTCATCATCATGAGCTGACGGTGGTGCCTAAATCGCACGGGTATTAATACACATACACACTCAAAGCGAAAGTAAAAGAAAGAAACACAGCAGAAAAGAGTGTAAAGTGAAGCAAAATTGCTATTAGGAATGCCATTTACCAGATTTGATAGTTCTTCTGGTGCTGCAACGCCACTCCATTAAGAAACCTCATCTCCTCCCTCAAATCTGAACCCAGTTCAAACAACGTCTTCGCTCTATACAGCCTTCACAAGAATATTAGCCTCTCCTCTAAGTCCCTCACTCGCGAAAACATATACCAGACTGTATAGTGAGCAGGATTCATAGAGATCACATCTTTTGTGAGTGTGAGAACCCGTTGCGAGTGCTCGTTTGCGGCCATCAAAGCACGAAGGTAGGACATTGCTTCACTGTATTTTTGAGTGTAGGCAATGGCTGCGAGAGGCTGCTCGCCATCGTCTTGCTCAATTGGCACAACGTCAGCCCATACAGGCGACGTGGAGTAGCTCATAGTGCCTTGTGCTGCGTTATTGATATGGTTGCAGAATATATTTGCGGGGCGAGGTTGGGATAGAGAGCCAGGAAACTCATCCCTACAGCCAAGAAACCTAGACGGAGGCGTCGTACACTAAACTGACTTTCTATTTTCTCTATATATCTTTCACACTATCTCTATATGTAAGAAAATACTCTAATAGATAATATTTTGATTATCAGTTCCTGCCGCTTCCCATCTTATCTCTTGATTTCCATAAAAAGAGGTTTTGTGGAGTAATCCAACTCATGTCCTGTCTATTATAGAAGAAATGTAACTCGGATCTCAGTTTCTCTAAGACCTTGTTTGCTTCCTCAGAAGACCTAATCATAACATCTCTTAAATGATGAGCCACCAGTGCTAGTTTTTGTACCTCTTGCTGCAGTTGTTAATTGCCTTCAACTGACTCGCTTGCTCTTCCGCCAGTCTTTTCAATTCTGACTCCTTGATTGCCTGATTCCTCCATTGGTCTAGCTGATTGCTCAGTTCTGAATTTTCTGTCTGCAAGTCCTCGATTCTTGCAGTAATAAACAAGAAGGTGGAAAGGTTACAGAGGGGAAAAGGTCAAGACAGGGCGATTATTGCATATCTTGAGTCGGAGCGCCGACGTAGTATTTCACCAGCAATCGTCAGAGAGAAGAGACGGACCTAGCCCTACCAGGAGGAGACCATGAACCCGTGAGAACCCGCGGCACCAGGAGAACACCTCGAGACACCTCCGAAACCTTAGAGAGACTGCACGATAATCCAAAGTTCCCAGATGCGCCTGAATTCTCTGGCGACCGGGTGATGTATAAGATCTGGAAAGACAAGGTTCGTGATAAGTTGACCAACAGCGCTGCTCAATACTTTACGGAGCACCATCGAATCGCCTACATCCGGAGCCGAACCGACAGTGTTGCTTACCAGCAAATACAAGCCCAGTGCCAATCAAAACATCATCGGTCATTCCGGACGGCGGAAGAGGTGTTGAGCACCCTAGACCAGATCTATGGAGACAAGAATAAGAGGAACCGCGCTATCAATGAACTGCGCACCCTACGAATGGGAAGGAGAACCTTCGACAATATCTATGCGGACTTCGCTCGCTGTGCGGCTGAGATCGGATACTCGGACGACGCCCTGATTCCTCTGCTCGAAAATGCGATCTCTGGTGAATTAGCCCGGCAAGTCATTGGACTACAAAAACTTTCCGACTACTACGACCTAGTTGATTTCTACCGAGAAACCGACCACCAGATACGAGACTATGACAAAAGAATGTCGAACCGATTCAGAGGCCCATGAACGACACCACCGATCGAGCGACCACGAACAGCGCAACCGACACCAGCCGTGGGCTCCAAGCCAGAAGGATACATACCGCCAGCCGCACACCGTCCCTGCTTTCCCAACACGGACGATGCTATAAGCGCGGCTAATATGGACACCGAATCGGTGACTCCACCAACCCGCAGATGAAGGTGATGCCCCGCCTCCTCACCTGTACCACGAGCAAGTTGAATAAGGCCACTGTCGACTCAGATGATGATATCACTATCGTGGAGGGAAAAGAGGAGTTCTAGACCAAAGACGCGGCCTGGGACATGTGGAAGAAGGGAAGTGGTCGATGATGATATCTATTTGCTCGGTACGAAAGGAAAAGGAAAAGCTGGACGGTAGCCACTTGTTTCTATCGTGCTCGATAGACACAGACAAATGGCAGTTGCAGATGACCGCTCTAGTGGATAGTGGAGCAAATAGAATTACCTCCATCGATCAGACCTTCGCGCAAGATAACGGACCACCCCTCTCCCTTAACGTAGGCCTTATCGACTAGAAGTAGTGGATGGTCGCCAATCGGCCGCTGGACGAATCACGCATCTCTTACGACAGCCCATCGACATCCAGGAATATCGAGAAGTATTACCCTATCTTGTTACCAAACTCACTCAGCACCCTATTGTTTTGGAAATACCATGGTAACAGATCCACGATGCTGCCGTCTCCTGGAGGGGGAGGAATACGCTCACTTTCGCCTCGGAGTATTGTCGCCAGGCCTGTGGGATCAAGCGACGTACTGAAGTGCATGGAATTTCCCTGAAGAAGAATACTACGAAGGCATTGGACGTCTGTATGGTCGGAGCATCACCATTTGTCCGGCTGGCAGACAGGGTGAGAAAAGGCCCAAGGCTACAGCGTCTTTGCCGTGACTCTGAAAGATATTGAGAAGGCTCTTGCACCTAAGGTAATGATCGATCCACGTGAGAAGCTTCCTCAGGAGTATTATGAATTCCTCGATATATTCTCGAAGAAAGAGGCAGATAAGCTGCCTCCACACCGTCTGTATGACCACAAGATACAACATAAGCAAGGAACTGAACCACCGTTTGGACCGTTATATGACATGTCGAGAGAGGAACTATTGGTCCTGCGTGAGTATCTGGAAGAGAACCTGGAAGATGATTTGGGGAAAGACTTCGTACGAGCCTCAAGGTCGCCTGCTGCTTCTCCGGTTCTTTTTGTCCGAAAGCCAGGAGGCGGGTTACGTTTTGCGTGGACTATAGAGCTCTTAATGCTATCACCGTGAAGAATAGGTACCCAATCCCTCTCATTAGAGAAACGACTTTGCCGAGCCAAGTATTACACGAAACTCGACACCATTGCCGCTTTCAACAGACTGTGCATTGCAGGATGAGAAGAGTGGAAGACGGCCTCCCGCACCAGATACGGCCTCTTCGAATACCTAGTCATGCCTTTCGGGCTGACAAATGGACCTGCATCCTTCCAACATTATATCAGCGATGTCCTACGAGACTACAAGGACATATTCTTCACTGCCTATCTTGACGACATCCTGATATACAGCAACTCGTTGGGCGAACACAGGAAGCACGTGCAGCAAGTACTTCAGCGCCTCCGAGAGTTCAGCCTGCAGGTGGACATTGCGAAATGTGAATTTCATGTTCAAGATGTCAGATATTTAGGGCTTATTGTCGGCACCAATGGAATCTGGATGGACCCTAGTAAGGTTTCGGCTGTGGTTGATTGGCCACCACCAAAGGACGTACAAAGTTTCTCGGGTTTGCGAACTTCTACCGACGATTTATCAAGGATTTTGCTAAGAAAGCGTCACCACTCACGAAATTGACGAAGAACACTATATTTGTATGGGACACTGCCTGTAAACAGGCATTTAAAAGCCGAAGAAGGCATTCACTTCCGCTCCCGTACTGCAGCACTTTGACCCGGATAAACCCAGTACGGTCGAAAGTGACTCATCAACGCCGGATGCTTGTCACAACCAGATGAAAATGGAATTTTGCGCCCTGTCGCCTTCTTTTCTCAAAGACTGACACCGACAGAGTGCAATTACGATATCTACGACAAAGAATTCATGGCAATTGTTCGATCCTTCGAGGAATGGCTAGCAGAACTCGAGGGAGCAGGTGTTCCAGTAAAGGTTATCAGTGACCATAAGAATCTTCAGCACCTTATGACTACTAAGCGTCTCAGCCGCCGGCAGGCTAGATGGAGTGAGTTCTTCTCAAGGTTCAACTTCAAATTGATCTATCGGCTAGGAGCACAAGGAGGCAAGCCTGATGCTTTGACCAGACGTTCTGCAAACCTCCTACAGAATGAAGAAGATGACAGATACAAGCACTAGAATCAGATAGTTCTGGAGTCGAATAACCTCTCACCTGGAATGTTACCTATTTCCGTTAACCAGAACACTATAGACGAAGAGAACGATGATCTGCAGCGGTCCCTGGATGAGCTCATATCGATAGCCTACCAACAAGACCCAACGTCTTCGGGGACCATAGAGACAATACAGAAAGATCGTCAGCTATCCCTAGACCTTGTTTGACTCAAGATATCACTGTCTGCATTCTCAGAACGAGACGGAAGACTGTACGTATGGGATCGGCTATACGTTCCGGACGATAAGGCCCTGCGCCTTCGACTACTACAATCATGTCACGATAATGCCGCTGCAGGACATCCTGGGAAGACGAAGACCTACGAGCTGCTCTCAAGGAATTACCATTGGCCAAAAATGAATCAAACCGCGCGACGGTACCTTCGCAGCTGCCACACCTGTTCACGATCAAAAGCGTCACTGTTGCAATACCAAGGCCTGCTTCCACTACTGGATACACCAATGAGAAAATGGAAGGATATTGCGGTGGACTTCATCGTCTACCTGCCAAGGAGTAAATGTGAAATAACAGGCTAGGAGGGGGTGGTGTCATGCAATGTAAATTCGTCGCTAATCCAAACCAGGATAAAGACAGCAGCCGTGGTGTGCATATGCGCTTCATTTAGTGACCATCTCACCTCCAGCGTTTATCGGCGATGTCTCGTGTTTCTGCTGTGCTGTGCCACGCAAGGCTGGGACGCACAGTCTCAACAGTTTTCAATTGCGGCATTGTTGCTCTGGATGTTCATCAGCAAATTCGTGAAGCTTCTCGGTCATTTTATCTGGTACCCTGAGGACATTATGCTGCTACCAGTTTCGATACTTTTCGGATACTTTCACGGGCTTATCAAGGTATACGCTTTTTTAAGTCTCAATGTGGTGAGCAGAAAAATCCCTCCGCCCTGCTACGGTCTAGCTGTCATGCTGATTCGTTATCTGAATTCCCAGATTGCGTGGGGAAGCCGAGAGGGAGCGGACATGGACGATGAGTATCGAATGATCCGACTCGTCGAACATGAGAAATGAATGCGATTTGATTTCTACAGCATTTCCAAGCGGCAGAGGGACATTAATGTGCGGCGAGCCCCAAGCCAGTTTGATGATTCGTATTCATTTTTATTAAAAGTTTCTTCTGGTCTGTTTTACTCTGGGGGATTGGGTTTCACAAAAGTTTGTCGGTTCAGACTGCAGATACATCCTGTCAGCTTCTGCACCCCTACACCTTGTATACTGTACGGAAATTCCTGACAGTGGTGCTCTAGTGCCAGTTAATGCGAAAATTGAAAAGGATACTTGAACAGAAACAGAAACAGAGACAGCAACAAAAAAAAACAAAAGTGACCAATGTCTTTGGTTCTACGAGGGGTTCGCTTCTGGCCTGTCAATTCCCGTCAACTGTCTCTTGACGGCGGGGCGCTACGACCTGTCGGGCAACACAAAGGAAAGGATTGGGTTCCCGCCGTCCTGGAGCACAGCGGTCACCAGCAGCAGCATACGGAATGTGTAACCCAAAGAAACGATTTGATGGGGAGGAGAGAAAAGGTGGGACATTTACGCGAATGCAGTACGTGAGAGGCAAAGAAAGGAGGACAAAAGAAAAAAATTCAATAACAACAAGGGGAAGGATAGGGCGTCTGCTCTCTGTCTTTGTTTTCTCTTTCGATCTTGCCATGCATGCTCCCTGACGGATCGAAGTAGGACACGCGATCCCCTGGTATTGCTATCTTTCTCCCTCCCTCCAGGGTGATCTGGATTGGATTTGGTTGCAATTGGGCAATTGGTAATTGAGGAAGTCTAGTCTAGTCCAGTCTAGTCCAGTTCAGTTCAGATCGGCGGAAATATTTCCTCTCAAATCAATCAACCAAGTCACAGAGTTCATCCGACATCCCTTCCCATCAGCTCTCTCGGCTCGAGCTCAGATGTTATGAAGAGCAGTACATAACACGTGCCCATCGAAGAAGGACGTATCGACAAGGAAGACCAAATGAAACCGGCATGGAATCAGGCTGGAGTCATGTATGGGGTATACTTGACTGGTCGTAATTCTGCACGAAGCCGTGCAGGTAAGTCGCGTGCGTGAGGATGCTGGTGGTTGTGGGCGGCGTGTGTTGTTGCCGATAGTTATACCAGGAAGCTCAGCAATTGTTTGGTGGCTCCGCTGCATTCCGCTCTTCCCACGTTCTCACCCACTATTCTACGCCGTACTCATCTTGTCACCGCTCAATGGCAGCGGACTCGGCCTCCATTCAAATCCGCAGCCCTCGAAAAGCAGGAAAAAAAACCCCATTCATGCTTGAAATTACGTAGTAGGAGGTGACATGACATTATACTTTAAGCGAGTAGAATCCTTCATCCATATCTCTCCTTTTTGCTTCTTCGCACTACGTCTTGCACTAACTAGATCAGCCCGAATATCGGTGCGACCGAAGCTTCAGTCTAGCAATGCATCATTGGGAACGGGAGCACGGAGTGGCTGATGTTTCCATTATTCTCGTCGGGCCTGTTATCCGTACTACATACCCCAGACAGTTGAACCATAGTAGAGTGGATGTTGAGAGCCTGAGTAATAAGGTGGGGTTTAGGGTAGGTGGAATAGGATTATCAAAAATCTGATATCCCGGTCATATCATTCCCTGCTTCGCTAAAACTAATCAAGATGGAATCGATCGACGGTACGGGCCGCTTGGCTGAATCTCGAGCACGCAGCGCGAATAGAAAGCTGACACGCCAATTTTCCGGGAAAGTCATTTATGACGCCCCGGTTCTGATGGACGGGATTGCTTCCCGGAGGCTTGCACACCTCTAGAGGGTGGGATTCCACAAAGGTCTCACATACTAAATTGACAAAACGGTCTGATGACGGGGTAAAGTGATGTTGATGTCTCCATCGACAGATTACTCGTCGAATGGAGCACTTGGGGTATCAGCACCTATATGACTACAGCTCGGAGTCCCGTTGAATGAATATATAAAGCAGCAGGATTTCCACCTCCAGCATTTCTATCCAGCGACTCGCACACCTTCTATCACCAACAGAATTCTAGAGAAAAGGCCAATATTTCTGCTCAAGAAGCATCTCGATCGAGTAACATGGCCACTCCAAATTGGGTATAGTCCTCATATTGAAGCTATCGTCTCTACTGCATTACTTACACTTGGACAACGGCTTTTAGAACTCCATAAGCGCTGTAGCCATCGGTGGTTTTGACTACATCTTCTACGTCGACGACGGCAAGCTTGCCTACCGCAAAAGCACCGACCCTGACGAAGGAGCTGACAAGAAATACACCGACAACTCCATCTCCACTGATAGTGACCCTAGCATTGCGGTTAACCCAACCGTGCCTTTGGTTGCCGCAGTCGCCTACCAAGACGCTCATAACAATGACCAGGTAGCTTAATATCCATGCTCCAAGTGATGAAATATACTTTCTGACCACATTTTTCTCCCTAGATTCGCATTTACTACATCGCTCAAGGCGCCAAATGCTACCTCAAGGAGCTTTGTCAAACAGATGACGGCGATTGGAAACCAGGTCAGCTTAATAAACTCGAGGTTGAAGTCGGTCCTAGTAGCGGACTGACTGCAAATGTTATGAACGGTCAATTGAAGGTCTACGTCAACTCGAAGGACCAGCCGAACAAGTACACCGTTGTTTTTGCGGTGTTGGGCTCGAGGGCCTGGTCCAAGAGAACCATCCAGTAGTCGGTGCCGGAAACATTGGGGAAAGCCTTGCCAAAATAAGGAGCTTGACAGATGTGATTGGGGCTATGCTGTGCGGCGGGGGACCTAGGGGGCTTATCTCTTACGATTCTGTGGCGGCTTGGCCAAAAAGTTGGGGTTTTATTCTTGATTCAGGCTAGCAAACAGGCAATGGCAGCGAGCAAGACGCTGAAGTGGAATTTAGTTGATTTGAAGAGAAACGAATTTCTCCAGTTTAGCGAGGCGTCATTGCTACGTAGCCTAGTTAACAAAATCTCAATATGTCTAAAGAGCGCTTTTCTTTGTGATAACATAGAATGCCGGAGGCCGGAGTTGGCTGAGGGATCGATGGCGGCTCTGCTCACTCCAGATTCCTGACCATTCAGCCTGGCGATAAAATCATCATCTACTCACAGAGCCTCTTATGCAGAAGGCAATTGGAGCCGTCCTGTCACGAGATCTCCTGATCAAGTTAGTGCATAACCCTCATCTCAACTTTGTACATACATACATACATACATACGTACATACTATCATAACCATCAATAAACTACGCGATACGACAATTATTGATGCCTCAATGGTCCTCCTTCCAGGAAACGCAGCTAGGCTTTACCTCAGTAGGCTTAGCAGGGCGTGCGAAGCTAACTCCAAAGGGGTTATACTCTGTCATGGTTGCCTTTTTAGGCTTAGAGCATGCTTAACGAAGACTTTACCTCAGCAGGGCTCAGGCCTGTGACAGCGCCAACGCTTATGTGGGAGAGCTTAACCCCAAAGAGGCTATGCTCTGTCATAGGGCCTGAGCACTGAACGTTCATATTTGGCCATGTCGGAGTCTCGGAGCGTAACGATTTCGCGCACCCAAAAGTTAGTTAAAGGTGCCCCCCCCCAAACTACCAACGATTTTTGAACCTATTTAACTCGGGTAACTACCAAATCTTACCAAAATACCCCCATAACATACATAACATCCACCTGAATTCCCAAAAATCTTTCTATTATTTTTCTATCAATTGTTGTAGGGCATCCGTATTCATATTGCGTAGTATGGCGCCCTACGCAGTTGATTGCCTATCCTATTTGAGCGGAGAATTGGATCAGATGCCACACGCTAAATTTGGGTTATAGTTAGGGTGTAGTTGGAGATCACTGCAACCTAACGGGCTGTAATTTCATCCGTTTGCGCTCATGCGGTCTTTATTCAGGTAGTAGATGTATCGGAGCATAAAGGTGTGGCCTCAAAATCCTGAAATCGCTACCAGCTATGACAGAAACCGAAATAGTGATATTTTGGTAAGGTGTGGAGTAAATAGTTTCAAAAATTGTGGTGGTTCGATAACCCTAATATTGATTTATAGTTTTATGGGCGATTTACCCGGATACCATGGTTTTCGAAAGATATTACCGCGATACCACGAACTTCAATTTTTATTACTTTTCTACCACGATTTGACTTCAGGCTGCATGTGCATTGCATATGCCCACAATCAAAAATTTTCGAAGTGAAATTTCTTTCT